>JAOVYX010015277.1:849-28530 GCA_035668315.1 Drosera spatulata
TAAATCCCCCCCCCCCCTCCCCTTCTCTACGTTAAATCCCTACTTTTACGAGATTGAACGCCGTTGGACTAGGGTACACATTTTATTTTTCTTTAATTTGCTCAAATTACAATGCAACTTTCTTTAATGTACTGTGAATTTACATCATACTCCATGTTTTTGCTTTTAATTATGTGGTTTACACCAATGGGCAATGGATACGGGTTCCTGGGAACCTTAGGGATAGGACAGAAAAATGAGCTTCAACAATGAGTGATTTGATTTGTTGGTTAGTCATGGTAAGGGCTTTCGAAAGGCATTCATGAAGAGGTCTGAAGGAATTTTTTCCATAAGATAGGTAGTGTCTTTGCAACATTTTGACCTGTGGACTATAGTGACGAGTCACAACTCATTTGAAGTTATATGTTGATTCACATACGGCAACTCACTCTGCAGATGTTTATCCAAGTTTCAATCTGTAGATGTTTAAAGGTCAGCAGATATCCTAGTGCTTCTCTGCATATTATGTCCATTGGATATTACCATTGCTGTTAAAGATTGTTGTGTATTGTGTTTGTGGAATGGCATATAAGGTTTATGATTTAGAAAAGGACAAATTTATAGAGAGTAAATGTTGTAATTAACTAATTATACTAAACCGTCTAAACCCATGTTACCGGTCCTCGAAGCTCCACTACACACCACAAGTTTAATGATTTCTTTGATCCTGCAAGGTGCTACAGAGTTCTCTGCTTTGCTGTCTCTGGAGTTTTTAATGGTCGTTTATCATAAGCTGTGCTCTATTGTTGCTATTTTCTTATTGATCCCTTTTTGGATGCTTTGACAGTGACTGCAGTGCAGTTGAAGACTATTTCTAGTGTAGTTTCCGCAGAGGAACAAGCGACAAATTCTAATTTAGAGAAACTTCGTCTGCTGGAGGGTTTACTTGTGCATGTGGTGTCTATATTTTGTTGCTTTATCGACCTAAATTCAAGTGCCTTTGAGGTTGCTCAGATGTACGGTAAATCTTCCTCATATTTTCCAAAGAGATCCATATCTGTCATGGGCTCCAGCAGTTGCAAGGGTCATGTTAGTGAACGTGTTGTCAAGTGGAAGCAGAGGGCAGTATTATTGTTCATGGAGGCTGGTGGTCTTAATTGGTTTGTAGGTAAGGTACGATACATCTCTTTCCATATTCCACTCCTGTCTAAATGGATTATATGACATTGATGGTGCTCCTTCCTTTGGTTGGAAGAATTGTATTCATGTTATAATTTTTATGTGTGAAAGTGCAGTGCTCTTCGTTCTTGGTCCTTGTAACATGTCAAAAATGTTTTTTCTTTTAATTTTATATGTCACGGTTGACAACTTAATTTGATTTTGTGTGGAGATTCACTTCTATGGTCCCCATATACAACTAGCCCCAGAGGCCTGGAGTCCAACACTAATTCTTCCATTGTCTTGGAAATCGTCTCAGGCCCCTTGGATGAATATGATTTGATTCTTCTAGTAATCTGGTATTAGGACTTGGTGACTAGAAGTGGGGCCTGGTGGAAGAGTGAGTTTCTGGTGGTCTTGGAAGGAATTGGCAAAATGATCCAAGTTAATAGGCTTCTAGTTTGGAAAGGCACCATTCATATCAACTGCCAGCAATAAACTCTCCCGTAGACTTATCTTTTCATTCCACTCCTATGAGGTTGTGGTGGGTTTGGCGAATTGTCATTAGGGTGGAGTGAGTGGGAACTGGTGTAGCAGATACATCATTTTCTCATTTTTCAGCATTGGGATTAACCGAGGGCTTAAACTGATGCTGCATCTGTGCGGATTATTTATCGTAGTTGAGAGTTTAGACCACTATTTCTGTGTTTGTTTTTCATGCTTTGCAATTGATGATTCTTTATTTTACCCGACATATTACCAGGGGAACCACTGCTATTTTACTCGGTAGAAGGTTTCTGATAGGACCACTTGTCAACATGTCATTCCTATACGTGTATGCTAAGTGATCCACTATTTTGCCATCTCTTTGCTTCTTCCTCTTCTGTGGAATTCCAACTGCAGCTAGCAAATGCTTAGTTGCTTCCATGTATTGCAGCAATCTACATCCCTTCATTATATGATCTGCGCGTACTTTTTTTTGGCCAGAATTGATGCGTGTCAATAGAAGGTTTGGGGTCGAAATACTATCATCCACTACATTACTCCAGTATTTGATCTTGAGAGTTTTACACTCAACACTTTCCGAAAACCCTCGCGGCCAAAATCATTTTAGAAGCATTGGTGGGCTTGAGGTTCTGATGGATGTGCTTGCCTTGCCATCAAGCACTGACTTGGAGTCAAAGAGTCGGTTGGTTGGTGTTCTAGAGAGGTATGGATATCCTCTATTTCGCTAATCTCTTTTTTGTTTGTTGTGTTAATATTTATCCAGGCAGATTTTCGAGATCTATAAGTTAGGACAACAAACTTGTTTGTAGTGGTGCACCTGCTGGTTGCCCTAATCTTTTTATAATACTATCTTAGGGGGAAATACGACCTTAGAACCTAAAAGTAGTAAATTGACTACATTTATTGTTTAAACTCAAGAAATTATCTACCTGCATAAAGGAGAAAAACAAGGTGTAAATATCCTAACCAAATAAATAAGTTCTTACTCCCTCTGTCCCATATTAAATGTAACATTCCCAATCATTGTATATTCAACATGTATTTTGAGAAGTTTCATTTGTCTCTAATGACGCAAGAAAATTATGCCACTGGCGTTAGGTTGAAATATATAACTTAAATTATCATTAGTGTTTCACGATAATTTTGTATAAAATGATGTTTGATCGTCCCGTGACGTAAGTCAAACTTCGTCTCGACAAGTTTGTTTTTCAAACTGTTGTAAATAATTCGGGACGGAGGAAGTATGAAAATTTAGGTGAAATGGTAAATATCATCGTGAAGTACTACTACATGCATGATATTCAAGGTATATCCCTCACATTCTCTCTCAAAACAAAGACGTTGTCAAGCACCTCGAGCTTGCAGTTTAAATGAACTTCAATAGAAGTCCATTTACCCTCTATTTGTCATCATTTTATATTTTTACACACACCATACATACCTCTTACAGTGTATGGAGAAGAACAACATGACTTATATGTACGACTCGACGAAGAGTATTATGACATGTATGATGCGACAAGTATTGGCGAAAAGATCATGATACAATTGCCAAATTATTAATTTTTCCGTCTGCTGATTTAGTCTCTCTCCGTAGTCTTGCTTTTTTTAAAATCTTTTTTTTTTTTAACTTTCTTTTCTAATGGACTATTGTTTAAATGTTTTTCAGGGAGAATGGTCTTTTGATATGCATGTTGCAGCTTCATGTTCTTTCCATTGAAGTTCTTAGAGAGGCTGCGTATCCTATTTGCCAGCTTTGGTATTCAAAAGCATGATCTTCATTCTGCATTAAAGTTAAACATTTGCTTGAGCTAGTGGAACAGGTGCGCCTTCCCAAAAAAAAAAAAAAAAAAAAGAAGGAAAAATGGCAACAGTGGCCTCTCTATCACATATTGTTTCTTGCGGATGTTTGAAGGATGGAAGTGCTTGACTAAAAAACAATTGTGTGAAGGTAAACATTCTCAGTTATAGAGCTGAGAGGGATGAAGACATAATAGGGCAGTATATGGTGGCAAATGACGCCATGGTGGTGAGCGGTGGTATCATTGATTTTGTTTTGGTTCGCTTCATGGCCAGCCATGGATTTGAAAGGTGTGGTCTGTGTGGTAGTGATGCACAATGTCTTCTTGACATTGTGCAATAAATATTACCTCACACTCTCAATCCTATTGCCTTCGAAAGTGCAAGAAGTTGTGCTGCCAACAAGTTTCTTTTCAATAGAATGTTACCTTGTTCAATTGTTATTTCCTTTCCTTAACCATTGTCCAGTTTTGGAAATTTAAGCTGCTTACAGTTCATCTCCGAAAATGGGAGAGTACATAAATTTGCGAATAGCTTTTGTTCTGCTGCTTTCATGCTTCATGGTTGCAACGAGGAGGAAGTGAATTTAATGCTCCAGCTTGATACATCTATGCCTGATTCTGGGTTGGAAGCTTTCATCAATGCTAAATCACCAAATTCAGAGTTTTGTGATTTGCTCGCACGTTTTTCATTCTTTATCAAAAGTTGGAGAGACTATGCTGTTACATTGAGCAGAGTTCTTAGTCTATTCATACTCTCTCCAGAAGAAGAGAGACCCTCTATTGTTGATGGATCATCTGGTAGAAATGTCTTGCTAGTTTCCACAGCATATCGTGAGCTCTCAATGAGGTGGTTTCTTAAGGTTTTGCTATCTGTATTCCACTGCATCAAGGCTTGTTTGGGGCAAGATGACATACCAGCTTATTTATGGTCAGTTGAGACCTCATTTGCTTCTGTGCAATGGATAATTATAACAGTGATTCAACAGATTTTAAGTTAATAAGCTTGTTCTGTTTGCAGGTTGTTTGTAAGTACCTTAAGGAACCATGCAGTTGCTGCATTGAGAAAGGTTGTAAATTCATCTCCGTCACTGGTGGTGGTATGCCAGGAAGAAGGAGTATGGGAACTTCTCTTCTCCGACAGCTTCTATTTTCGACAAACTTCTCCACATATTCCAGAAGTAAGTTGTGCCTTAAGTATGTCTCTTGGAGGGAGTATATAATTTGTCAGGCTAACGGCTGTTATTTTAATGTGCAGTCTTGTGAAGGAAGAAGTCTTCAAATGGAAGTTATTTCTCTTGTTGTACTTGCAGCAACTTCTTCTGTCAATGCAAGTAACTATGTAAGTATTTTAAGTACTTGATGCTTGAGTTGTAATTCAAGCAAGCTCATTTTGTATAAGAATTTACACCTTCAGCCAGCACCTTATGATCTTTGCTGAAAACCTGAGGCATTTTAAGTTCGTTAAAAAATAATCTATTAATCCTCAAGATTCTCGTTTTACCTATATGTGAATAAATCTTTCGTACTTGAAAAATCTGGAGTTCAACTAATCGAAGCTACAGATATCCTTCCCTCATATAGTTTGTGCCGATGGTTTCCCTCATATACTTTGTGTCATTCCACTTTTATGATAACTGTCAAACTTTTTTTTTTTTTTTTAACCTTTACTCCGGAATTACTTCCATTACTTCGCATATCATCCTTAAAGTGCATAAATTACCTGCACTTTGCATGTGGTTCACACTTTAAATGTAAACCATGTCTGCATTCTTTCACATATCATCTTTAAAGTGCAGCTTGTTACCCTTCATGCATGGCATCATCGTTTTGGATTCTTTCGGTGCTGTATGTCCATTCAACCCATTCCCCTCAACTCAGCTGTTTCATCTATATTGGCATCCCTTGCAAAACCTTGATGCTGCAAATCTGCTCCCAGAAGTTCTCATCACGTTTTGACTCCCAATTTTCTGCACTTCATGCATCTGGTGTGAAAGAGCTCTGCTAACAGTTGGTACATGGTACCAGCAAAAACCTTTTAGCCAGTAGTTGTTAGAAAAGAAAAAAGAATGAGTTTTTGTGGGCTTAGGAGCCTGATTCAAGGTTGACAGAATAAATAGGCCGAAATTAATTTGCCCAGATACATAAATCGCCACACGTGCCAAGTTCACTATAAAAGCAACTTGAAATCCCCTCAAGTTGGGCCTTGCCATTCGAAATGGAGTGACTTCCGCTTCCATGGTTGCATGTTCTCAAGTTTCAATCTTTCGTATGAACTTAATTCTTAAGATTCCATGATTGATGAATCTGTTTAGGTGCTACTCTATCACTGGTGTATTGACACGCATCTATACATTTCGCAGCCAGAATGTTCCGCTTTACTAAATGCCGTTGAGCAATCTGCTTGTAATCTGGAGGTTGCTGCTAGCCTTGCAAACAGTCTGCTTCATGTACTGCAGATTTCTCCGGAGAAAACTGTCACTTCCTTCATAGAGCTTGATGCAGCTTCGCGACTGCTAAAAGTTGCTTGTATGCAAGCTCAACAATGGATAAGTTTGTCAGATGCAAGCTCTCTAGCTGATAGCATCAGTATCGAAGTGGTTAGGGCTGAGGCGCAGAGCTCGGATATCTCTAAAACCTTAATTATTTGGGATAAATGCCTGAAAGCATTTGTTGAGCTCTTTTCCAGATATCTTTCAAGATCTGGTGATGTAAAAGTTTTTATTCTGCATAGTACTAGCTGTATCAACTGTCTGTTCGAATTATTCTGGCTTCATGGTCTAAGAAGCATGGTTCTTGGTTGTATTTTGGACATAATGAAGGTATGTTTGTCTTACTATCTAAGTCTTTTTTGTGTCTTATCAAGTCTCAACTCTTACTTTGTCATTTTTGATTTATTCTCTGCTGTTAATGGACTTCTAGTCTTCTACTGATCAGACTACTTCAACATCAGAGGTGGATTTAAATGCAAAGGTGCAACTATGTTCCAAGTATCTCGAAACATTTACCCTAGCGAAAGAGAAGGAAAAAGAGTTTGCAAACATATCCATTGATCTCTTATATGGCATCAGAGAGATACTATCGATAAATCAACCGGTAATCCTCTCTCTGTAGTTACCAGTAGTGGTCAATCGTTTTGCAATATTTATACTGATATCGACCCTATTTCGTGCTCATCCAGTATCATCAGGCACTTTTTCGAGACGCGGGTTGTCTTCTTCATGTTGTATCATTATTAAATGGAAGTTCACTAGAAGCGAATGGAGAGAACTTGGCTTTGAGTGTCCTTGAGACTCTGATATGCCTTCTAGCTGGTAATGATGTGTCAAAGGTATCAAGTGTCTTCCTGCTATCTTTTTTTGAATCCAAGTTCTAGTTAGCATTCTCTATCTTGCTTGGCCCAGGCAAGCTGGTATTGTGTAAGATCAGCTTTGAACATTTGGACTAGCTTATTGAGTTGATTGCGATTGGTTATATATTTGTTTATTTATGTTTTATTTATTTTTTGATTTCTGGTATGTGATCTTTTCTTCCCCTTTATATGGTTTATTTCTAATGAAATTGAAGATGATATACTCGAAAAAAATCAAGCTTTTACCTCATTGTATAGGGTTCACTACATAGATACCAGGACCACCTCGATGTCCTTGGCCTTTTTTAGTTTCCTCCGTGATCAGGATACATCATACCTTACTTTTGGGTCTCCTATAAACTCTTCTTTGGTCTACTTTGTAGCAGGTCTACGTTTCATGTCCAAACTAGCTTAATCACAACTATCTCATCTTATCTATTATTGATGCCACCTCAACTTTATGTGATAATTACTTTTGATTTGACATAATTCTTGTGCATTTTCTACAATATTTCTTGTTCTAAACTTGACAGATTGAAAAAGGCAAAATGAACAGCGGTTCATTTAGTGTTAGTGACAGTATTGATTTCAGGGATTTGTGGAGAAGGTCAAGATCTTTTAATATGGGGTCTGCATTGGATGGTAGCCCACATAACTGATGGAACCTTTAATAGATTATTGGATTCTGATTCTTGTGCCATACATACGCTCCTTGTGAATCATGATGAAAGTCTTATTTGCATGTTATGGTTGAGTTTATCATCCATGTTCAATGATCGTTGCATGTGGTTGCCGCTTTAAGTAAGTATGTATGGAATACGTACATTGTTCAGTCTAGATGAGCTGTTTCTGTGTGCAGGCTGCATTTAGAGATCTTGTGGGGGTCGGTTATCAATCACTGAAGAGTTTGCTTCTGGACTATAGCCAAGGGCAGCCTAGCGAGGGATTGCTAAATGCATTGTTGGATATGCTTGTTGATGGGAAATTTGACATCAAGGGTAGTCCTTTGATAGAGGTGGAATGGCTATTTTTGTCTATTCTGACAAAATTTACATCTGTACACATTGATAATAAAATACAAAAGACGGCAAATTAGTTTGGCTTCGTCCCATAAAAACTACAAGCATTCTCATCTGGCTACTATGTATTTCTTTTATACTTCTCATTCCCTGTTTTTTTTTCCCCCTTTTCCTTTTATTGAATCAGAACGAAGACGTGATCGTCCTGTATTTGAGTGTTCTACAGAAGGTTTCTCCCTCCCTCCCTCTCTCCCACCAACCTACATACACAAGTGTGCACACCCACACCCACTTTACTAGAAGTCTCCGTTAGTTGTGAATATAACCTCTTCTAACTTCCATTTGGCAGAGCACCGATTCACTTAAGCAGAGTGGGCTTAATATATTTCTGCAACTTCTTCATGATTGCATATCCAATCGAGATTCTTGCGTCAGAGCCAGAATGCTCAGTTTTCTTCTTGATTGTTTCCCTGAAGAGGACAATCCCAATGTTATGTTTGAAATTGCTCGGCTAATTCAGGTCACTGGTGGCCACAGTATATCTGGAAAAGATATCCGTAAAATATTTGCTCTTCTTCGTGGTGAGAAAGTTGGAAAGCTTCAGCAGTATTTCTCATTATTGCTGAATAGTGTTCTCGCCATGCTGAATGAGAAAGGACCAGTTGCATTCTTCGACCTCATCGGAAATGACTCAGTAAGTTTCTATGCTTTTGTAGCAATCCGTAGATATATCATTCATTCTTTAGTTTATACATTCTAAATGTCTAATGCGGATGCCAAAGAATTATAAGGACAAAAATGCTCAAGAGGGAAATCTGTTAGTTACTTTGGCTGTTGGCTCTTATAATCGACTTAGAAGGTTTAGATCAATGGGTTTCAATGCTGGCTCAAACTGCCCTAGCAGTCAGAATGGGAATTGGCCAGTCCAGTTTAGTAGGCAAAAGAACAAGGGGAATAATTGTCAAAGGCCGGTAACTCAATTGTAATCCGCATGTACCAGTGTCAATCAATTTTACTTCTTTTATATGGTTTATTTTGCCGCTGAAGCAACTAGCTACAAGCCTACAACTAGGTATCCGAAATGAGAACATCATTATAACTCACACCTAGGTACAACTAACAGCTGATATATTGAGATAAAGACATCATTATTACTCACCACCTAGGTACAGCCTACAGCTGATATCATGGTGTGCGATTTGGAGCTATATCAAATTTGTTGTAAAATAAGTTTTGAGAACACATTTCTCTATGTCTGAAGCGAGATATTACCTGGTTGAAACTGCCAGTTTCACCACTTAACCTCATGCGTATAAAATTAAGCAGCACAGATAGAGGCATGGGCAACACACATGGGGTTTCTCAACCAAATAAATTACTCCCCCCGTCCCATAATTCTTGCAACAATTGACAGGACACGAGAATTTATGTGTTGAATTTTTGTGGAATTTGGTGAAGAAGAATTTTTTTTGTGTGATAGCGAGATTTACTGTAGCAGTTGTGAGAGGAGATAGTGGGTGTACTGTATCTGAGTTTCATTGATTTTGCAATTTTCTTTAGATAAAAAACTTTCTAAAATAGAAAACGTTGTAAGTATTTTGGGACAGTCCAAATAGACAAGTGTTTGATGTTTTATGGGATGGAGGGAGAGTAATCTAAAAAACTCTAGGACATAGTACATAGGGAAATTTGATGAGGCGTGTGGCTGTGCTGCGCAAAAAACTCTCCAGGAAAAGGAAAAATAACACTCATTAAAGAAAAGGGTCCGGCAAATTCCTCTTTCCTTGATGATGTTAAAACCCATTGTTGAATTCGGGAGCTCAAGTACTCTAGATATTAGGCTTCCATTACGATCACTATCTAACCACATCAAAAATTTACTAAGCAAATATTAGTTGAGGGCAGACTGTTCTCCAAGGAAGGAAACGAGTGAGCATTAATAAAATTCCATTTGCATTCCTACACATATTTTGTTTATCTCATTGCCGCAGATACTGTTTGGAGGTGTCTCATCTATCATGGTGTTTATGTCATTCCATCATAGTGTAACTAATTCTGTTGGCTTATTTCATGCAGGGAGTTAGTATCAGATCGCCAGTGCAATGGCCTCTTAACAAAGGCTTTACTTTTTCATGTTGGCTGAGGGTTGAAAATTTCCCAAGACTTGGAACGATGGGGCTTTTCATCTTTCTGACAGATAATGGAAAAGGATCTGTGGTACACCTTGCAAAGGACAGATTGATTTATGAGGTGATACGTGGCTGCTGTAAATATTAATGCCACTTGTTTTTCTTTCTTGCTTGTCTCTTTTGGCAGTTACTGTTGCATTGAAAAGTTTATTTAATTGTGATCAGTGCCTGTGGTTGTACTTGTTCCTTTTTATATCATACGGGGAATTGACAAATGTTTATTCTACGTTCTTTTTTGCTTCACCTTCAGTGTATCAACCAAAAGCAACAGTGTGTATCATTGCAAGTCAATCTAGTTAGGAGAAGATGGCATTTTCTTTGTGTGACTCACAACAGTGGAAAAGCATTTTCTGGAGGAAGCCTATTTAGGTGTTATGTGGATGGTGCTCTTGTGTCCTCCGAGAAATGCAGGTATATCCAATATCCATTAATAAATTTTAACCATCATTTTTGTGGTTTTCTTCATCTCGAAGAGTTTTAGTTTTGTCTTTTCCTCTTCATGATAACTTTGACTAGCTCACGTTCTTTGTGGGTGGTCTTACGTTCAGATATGCAAGAGTGAATGAGCTGTCTACATATTGTGCAATTGGAGCCAAAATTCCAGAGTCACTAATCAGAAAGGACAAGGCGCTACATTCTGTAAATGATGTATCGCCCTTTTCTGGTCAAATCGGTCCAGTTTATATGTTCAGTGATGCCATCACTCCAGAGCAAGTTCTTGGTATCTATTCGTTGGGACCAAGCTACATGTATTCATTTTTTGATAATGGAGTTACAATTTCTCCTGATGATCAAACTACTGGTGGCTTTTTCAATGGCAAAGATGACCTAGCATCTAAAATGATTTTTGGACTTAATGCGCAGGTCCTTTCCTCTACTAGCATTTGTTTTGGTCTCTTTTTCTTTTTCTCTTCTTCTTTTTCTTTTTAATAATCTCAGTCCCCAGATAGGTTTTACCGAATGTGGTTTTTCTTGCCAGGCACATCAAGGTAGGGAGCTATATAATGTTGCGCCCCTGCTGCAAAATGCACTCGATAAGCATTTTTTTGAAGCTGCCATCTTGCCTGGTACACAATTATGCTCCAGGCGCTTGTTGAAGGAGATAATTTATTGCGTTGGTGGCATATCTGTGTTCTTCCCTCTTTTTACTCAGTGTTATTTGCCTGGACTCGACAATCCAACTGATGGTTCGCATGACTTGATCATACCTTTCACAAAAGAACGACTAACGGCTGAAATTATCGAGCTTATCGCATCCGTCTTGGACGATAATTTATCAAATCAACAGCAAATGCTCCAAGTTTCTGGGTTTTCTATATTAGGATTCTTGATGCAATCTATTCCTCTCGACCAACTTAATCTGGAAACCCTGTCAGCTTTAAAACATTTATTCAATGTCATTGCTGACTGTGGTATGTTTCGTAATTGGATCTCCTTCAGCAGTCTTTGTTGCACCTTATTTAATTAGGATGGTTACCGATCTATTTTAGTGGTTCTTTTATACACATACCTGACTATTGATGTCTTTTGTCCTCATGCAGGTTTGTCAGAGCTTCTAGTGAAGGATGCTATATCATGCATCTTTATGAACCCTTTTATATGGGTACGTACTATTTATAAGGTGCAGCGTGAGCTGTACATGTTCTTGATTCAGCAATTCGACAATGATCCTAGATTGCTGCAGAGTGTGTGCAGGCTACCTCGTGTTCTTGATTTTATAAGCAATGATTACTCAGATGGTGCAAATATTGGATCTTCTTCGACTAAGGAAGTAAAGGGTGAGAGGCTTAGCATAGAAGAAGTGCGCAAGCTTCGTCTTCTTTTGCTCAGTCTTGGTGAAATGAGTATCAGGTACGACTGTGAGTGCCTCGTTCATATGTTGGAAGATTTTAGTTATAGCATGTTATTTATTTATATTTTTGGTAAGGTTGCGATCTTGATGTTAATTACCATTTTCTATTAAATTACTTGTTCTGTGAGGCTATATTATTTTCCACGGGAATAAGTGGCATGCTCTGCTAAATTCTGAATATATGTCTATTTATGCAGGCAAAGCATTGATGTGTCTGATATAAGGGCCCTAGTAGCATTTTTAGAAAGATGCCATGATATGATGTGCATCGAAGATGTTCTCCACATGGTTATACGTGCTATCTCTCAGAAACCACTACTAGCATCATTTGTGGAACAGGTTAACTTAATTGGTGGCTGTCATGTTTTTATCAATCTTCTTCAGAGGTAATGGGTTCTAATGTCCCTGTGTTGTGCTTGAAATTCTGGAGTACATGCTAAAATGCTGCCTTTAACTTATTTTAGGGACTATGAGCCTGTTAGATTACTTAGCTTACAGCTTGTAGGACGGCTTTTGGTTGGCTTTCCATCCGAAAAGAAGGGGGCAAAGTTTTTCTATCTTGCTATTGGACGATCTAGATCTCCTTTGGAGGGAAATAAGAAAGGCAGTTCAAGGACTCAACAAATTGTTTCTGCGATTTCGGATAGACTCTTGAGATTTCCATTGACAGATAATCTATCTGCCACACTTTTTGATGTCCTCCTTGGTGGTGCTAGTCCTAAGCAGGTTATCTTTTGTAAATCCTTGTTCTCCATTTGTTTTGTCTTTGCTTTTCGTTATTCTTGCTGAATAGATTCAGTAACACTAATTTTACCATTGTGCTACCTGGCTTCCCTCATCCATATAGCTCCAATCCTGAGGATGGATATGTGACAAGAAATTCACCATGTAAATTGACATGATAATTTCCATGAAGGCATGGGCTGAGTGTGGCCTTGCATTGCCTTTTTCTCGTCTGTTGCGCTTTAGGGTGGGCGTGATTTGTTGAAAATAGCCATATTGATTGTCGAATAAATGATATTGTCAGTCCTTATGTCTCTAAAATAAATGCACGTCTCAATAGAAAATTGTGGCATCTTAACACTTCCTCTAAACCTTGTTCTAGTCTAGGGGAATGTAAAAGGTAAATGTTGAGGAATCAACTCTACCAAAAAAATTCCAAAATAATGGTGGAGGATCCACAAATGCCCTTCCATCTTCATGAGCTTCAACAATAATGCACTGGACCATCCAAACCAAGTTTCAAGTAAACACTGCATAACAAGTGGCAAATAAGCGGGTGATTTTTGCATTAGATAAGTTGAGTTGAGTTGTGTTGGTGGTTGCATTAAATAATTAAACTTTCCAATTGTTCACCTGTTGCCCAAATCCTGTACAATTGGAAGGCTTCTCTTAGCAAGCTTGGACGAATACACAAATTATCATGGATATGATTCAACTTCATTTTGTACCGTGCCTTGTGTCATTAATCACCTCATATTATTATAGACTAAGGTGCTTGGGTGATTTTTCTTCCGAAGTTCTTTGATCTTCTTGTGCTGTATTGATTGCACTCTTTCAAGATTGCGCGTGCCAGCAATAATCTCAGTATAGAATAGTGTCGCCTTTATCTTGTTCTCTGTCATCTGAGAAGATAACTGATAGCAACCGGTACTTGTTGCCTATTCCCCATATAATGTCTTAGATAATGGAGCAAGATCCACATGTCTCTGCTGGCTAGCATCTTAACTGGCCTTTGTCTTTTCCTGGCAAGTCTAGCATTTGGATTGATATGGATGGGACTAAATCAGTATATGCAGGTTTTCATTCAGGATGAAAGAATCCTTGAAAATTTTAATATTTACCTGGTTTGTTAAGCGGATAAAGCATCTAAAATGCCAAGACTGTCTAGCGTTTGAACTAGAGGTTAAAGAGTCAAGTACTAGAAGTGGGCGAAGCATAAAGGTCAAGGCAAACTGCGTGTCCAGCTTGGCATCATTGAGGACCTTAGTTAGGCACTTCTGACACTACAATGTTGAGCTAGCATCCTTATTTTGCTCTTTCTTCAATTTTCACAATTTTTTCCACATTGCATTTGAGTACTCGTGGATTGTGTCGTATAGAACTATCTATTGACTACTGTGTTGAATTCATTCACAGGTGCTGCAGAAGCAGAATCAGTTTGAACAGCAGAGGAGCAAGGGAAATAGTTCTCACTTTGTTCTTCCTCAAATATTGGCTCTTATTTGCAAATTTTTGTCCGAGTGTCCAAGTGCCGGGGCTCGAATCAAAATACTGTCAGACTTACTTGAGCTTCTTGATTCAAGTCCTTCCAATATTGAAGCACTGATGGTATCTCTTATTTCTTCTTTTAGCGATAGTGCTTCCCTTCAAGAGTCAATCTAATCCGTTACATAAAAAATGCAGGAGTATGGGTGGAATGCCTGGCTGGAAGCTTCAATAAAGCTTGATGTGGTAATGAATCACAGGCTTGAGCTAATAAAGGAAGATGACAGCAAGATGGATGAACAAAATCACCTGCGGAGTTTATTTTCTTTGTTACTGTGTCACTACATAATTTCAGTAAAAGGTGGCTGGCAATATTTGGAGGAAACAATAAATTTCATACTAGTTCATTCTGAACGAGTAAGGCTTGTCTAATCTCCAACTTGTATATTGCTCTTTTCACTATGTTCTATACATGTATTGACAATTGCTTGCGTTTAACATTGATCAGGGTGGCATGTCATATAACTACGCTCTTCATTGCATCTATGCGGATTTGATTACCAAGCTGATAGAGCTCTCTTCTACGGAGAATATCTTTCTCTCACAGCCTTGTCGGGACAATACCCTATACATTCTGAAACTCGTTGATGAGTTGCTTTTAACTGAAACTGATTATACGCTTTCGGTATGAAATACATTTCTTCCTATACAATTTTTCTCGTTGAGCTATCACATTTGTCACTCTTGAAATCATTAGATTTTTTTTTCCGTACTTCAAATGTCCTGTTAAGCATAGCAGCAGAATCATTGCCGATAATCTTTTCCTTTTTCATTTTCACTTCGAAGGAAAGAATGGATATACCTGAGAACGCTTGACAAACAAAGCAAAGAAGGTTCTTACCATTGTTATCTAGTGAAAATGCAACAGTATGACCAATTTTATCTGGCTGTTTTACTTTGTCCTGCTTGCTTTTGGTTCCTCTCGCTTACTTCGTTGGGTAATTGCTCAGTATGCTTTCACTGTTAGCAATTGTTGCTGAACTTGTGTCAATAACGGTGTTCTAGAAGCTGTGCCAGTAAAGTGAGCCTTGCATGTGAGTCTTTCAGTTGTTTGTTCTTGTTGGGGAAGAGAAGATGCGCCAGTAAATTGAGCACATGCTACAAAGTACTGAATTAGACTATGTCCAAGAAACTAGATGCTTCTTGCTTTTTAGATTTGTGATTAGTTTAATGTGAGCTGACGCTGTCTTTTATACAGTTTCCAGGTAGTGGATCGGATTTAGCTGATGATTTTCTTCAATTTGAAGATTTCAAGGACATTGGATCTGCCGCAGATGAAGTATCAGGTCGATCAAATAACAGGTGCTTCTATTGCTTCCTCTTGCCATGCAATTGTTATGTAGGAACATATTGTTATCTGTTAATGCACTTCAATACAGTTTTGCTTCTTTGTCCCTTTCTTGGGTGAGTTAACATGATATTGGCATTTTGCTTTTGTTATTCCGAGTATCTGTGTCATTTTCACCCTTGCTTGGTGGGATGCTTCTTCGTAGTAATACTGCCTTTTTTGTGATACACTTTCACCTCTGCTTACTACAGCCTTTGTGTGATTGTGTCTATACTTGGTTTGGATGTCTGTCTTCAAATGCTTACTGACTTAACTCTTAATGTTTTCTTTGGCTATATACACCAGTGATGAACCACCGAACAAGCCTGGTACTCCTGAGGATGTCATCACTGATGAAGGATGGTGGAACCTCTATGACAATATATGGATTTTAATAAGTCAGATGAATGGAAATGGTCCCAGCAAAACATTATCGAAAACAGCATCAACAAGTGGTCCATCTTTTGGCCAACGAGCCCGTGGTTTTGTTGAATCATTGAATATACCTGCAGCTGAAATGGCTGCAGCTGTGGTGACTGCAGGATTTGGAAATGCTTTGGGTGGAAAGTCAAGTAAAACCATCGACAAGGCAATGTTATTAAGGGGGGAAAAGTGTCCTAGGATCGTCCTGCGTTTGGTTGTCTTATATCTCTGCAGAGCTTCTTTAGAAAGAGCATCTCAATTTGTTCAGCAACTGATACTGCTCATTCCCACTCTTCTTATCTCTGACGATGAACCAAGCAAGAACCGACTGCTGATGTTCTTATGGTTATTTTCTCCATACCAGTCTACTCAAGTGTTCTCAGTCAATGGATTTTGTCTTTTTTTCCAGTTCATAGTTTTTTCACCTTGCACTTGCTTTTGGCAGGTCTTTGCTTGCTCTTAGGCGTCAGTATGGGGTTCTCGATGATGGTATGCGTTTCCATGTCATTTCTCAGCTGATCAATGCAACAGTCAGCTGTGGGCAATCAATGCTTGCTTCAAGCATTGTGGGTAGAGATTTGCCAGATGGGAACATTGGTCAAAACGAAGTGGATGCAATGCATAATTTGTTGCAAATGGATAGGATACTTCTCGCGGTGGGTCTCAGTTATTCTTATAATCTCAACCTCTAATCTGTGTGCCCAATAAAATTGAATTTGATCGCTGATTCTAGACTGCTTTTAGTTATCTTAAGTAAACTTCTACTTGATATATTAAGATGCCAGTCATTGCTCGTACTACCTAGGAACAATCAAGAAGACCATGCTGGTTTTATGGATGACTGATTGAAGCATTTGAATGACTACCGTGCTGCCTAATAAAAGTACTCCGTCAGTCGGAGTAATAGTCATCATCAAATCAATCCTAAGCTTTATGCAATAGTGGTCCCTTTATTTAGTACATGAAGGATCAGGAATGTATGCAAAGAGAACAAGTGTTACTCGGCTGGCATGATTCGTGAAAAAATGGTGTATTGTGTCTACTTCTAGAATAAGTCTTCTCTGATAGTCCTAAAACAGGAACGGAAGTTTTTTGGTTGAAAAAAGGGAGTGAAGAAGTTGCTCTTTAGTTCTCCTTGAAGAGATCAACCTCATCTTATTGGTTGCTGTTCGGAGTTCACCATTTTGTAGAATGGGGAGCTAGAAATTAGAGTATGGATGTTAATACTAAAGGTTGTATGGGCATTATGAGTTTGACCAAACGGAGTCATGCTCCATCAAAGATGATGACATGGATTTTTGAAAGCAAAAGAAAAAAAAAAAAGAAAAAAAAGGTGATTGTATTAATCCATTAGTGGGCTGATTTATTACACAGATATTGGTTAGAAAAATCTGTCTTGCAGCTGAGAAGTCATACAATCTCAGTCAGCTTTGTAAGTGTACGTAAATTGAAGGGATGATACTGTTTATTTATCATTATCTTAATCCTGTTTGCTCAGCTGGTTGGTTTAATATTTTTTTTTACCTTGTTCTGTTATCTGTCTAGTTCTAATAGCATAAGCTGGCCATTAATTCTAGTAAGCTTTCCTTCAGGTGTCTGACGAAGCAAGTTATGTGAAGTCTTTGAAAGCAGATCGTGTTAAGCAGCTGCATGACTTTAGCATTAGGATGGATGGCAGCATCTCTATAGACTGCAGCCAGAAAGATGCTTTTGAAGCTGATGTGGCTAATAGCTTAAGTGCAATATTGGCCTCGGATGATAGCAGAAGAGTGGCATGTCAACTCGCCTATGATGAGGAACAACAGATTGCTGCTGTATGCATGCTTTGCTTTCATACGATTTACCTTTTGACCCATGTCTGTTGTTTGATCTGTTTGGGACCTTCGTTTTAACAGGAAAATTGGCTGCATGTGTTTCGGTTCCTAATAGATGAAAGGGGGCCATGGTCAGCTAATCCCTATCCCAATCGTACCATTAGACATTGGAAACTTGATAAGACAGAAGACTCATGGAGGCGCAGACATAAGTTGAGACAAAATTATGACTTTGATGAGAGCTTATGCCACCCTCCAACCAGTTCTTCTGACAAAGATCGTGTAACTTTGGGTAGTCAAGGCGACTCTGATTCTGGAGTACTGTTCCCCGGGCAAATGAAACACTATTTATTGAAAGCGAATAGGAGGATTGCTGATATTGGAAGTTCTGAGGCCCTTGATCCTGTGCCTGGTAGCTCTGATACCATGCACACTGAAGATATGCCAGATTTCAGGTCCTCTGAGCTCGACAAAGACAATGCTTTTGCAAAGGAACCCGTTCAAGAACGAAAAGATGCTCCTTCTCTTGTCACAGAAAGAGAGCGTAGTGAGGTATGCTTACCTATGAACGTGGATAAATATTAATCTATACCTCTATATGCTTAAGACTCAGGTTGGCATTTTGCAGGTCCTTGCATCTGTTCCATGTGTCTTGGTAGCAGCTAAGAGAAAACAAGCTGGAAATTTGGCAATCAAGAAAAATGTATTGCATTTTTATGGTGAAGTTTTAGTGGAAGGTGCTGCAGCATCTGCTCTTTTCAAGGACTTTGTTTCTTTAAAAAATTCTGAATCAGTGCAGCATGATGATACGGCTAGTACCAAAAGGCAGAAGTATCTCAAATTACCGATGAATCTCACCCCAGATGATGACAAACAGGATTCCATTGATAGACTGAATAAGAACGTCAAGCGACATAGAAGATGGAATGTTTCCAAGGTAAAGAAACTACAAGCATTGCGCCTGCCATTGTTCATCTGATACTTAAAACTTGGTCATTTGATGCCATCTGATGGCTTTTATCTCCTACTTTTTTTTTTCTTTTTTGGGCAGATAAAATCTGTGTACTGGACTAGGTATCTTCTTAGATACACTGCCATTGAGATTTTCTTCAGCGATTCAGCTGCCCCAGTATTGATTAATTTTGCTTCAAGAAAGGTCGCAAAAGATATCGGAAACCTAATTGTCGCTACCAGGAATGAGTCGTTTCAAAAGGGAAGTAGCAGAGACAGAGGTGGAGTTATTTCCTTGATTGATAGACATGTGGCCCAGAACATGGCTGAAACTGCTCGAGAGAGGTGGAAAAGAAGAGAAATTACGAACTTTGAATACCTTATGACTCTTAACACGCTTGCTGGTAGATCTTACAATGATTTGACTCAGTACCCAGTCTTTCCATGGATCGTGGCCGACTATTCTTCAGAAACACTTGATTTCAACAAATCATCGACCTTCCGTGATCTCTCAAAACCTGTGGGAGCTCTGGATTCTAAGCGATTTGAGGTTCATAAGTTCCAGTTCCATTTCGGCACTTCAATTTGAAAGAAAAGATCTCTTAGTATTCTTTTTACTTAACTGAAATTTAATTAGTCTTTATGCCTTTTGTATACAGGTTTTTGAGGATAGGTACCAGAACTTCTCAGACCCTGATATTCCTAGGTAATACTGTTACAAACTAAGATCTCACTATGGTCAATGAAGAAACTATGAGGAAAAGCAGATTCCTACATCTTTGATTTATTTTGTATAACCGACAATCTTTGCATTGATGCAGCTTTTATTATGGGTCACATTATTCAAGCTTGGGGATTGTGCTGTTTTATCTCATTAGGCTGGAGCCTTTCACAGCTCTACACCGTAACTTTCAGGTATCAAGAATTGTGTGACCTGCATGATAAGGGTTTTTTTTTTTTTTTTTTTTTTTTGGGTCATGTTTGGGTGCTTGTGTTAAATGCAAGGTCTCCACCAAGTTTGTTATATGGATGCACCTAAATAACAATATTTGTATCTTTCGTATATAACACAATATGTATTGTTGTAAACTGTCAATATCAAGTTGACCAATCATATGATATGAAGTAATAAGATACAAAGGCTTTCGGATATCAAAAAAAGATACAAAGGCTTTCATATAGATCAAGGAGAAGCACCAAGTTAATTGAAAAAATCATAAGGTGAAAGCTATGCATTTAGCACAAGGCATAGATATCTATTCGTTTGGTTAGCTTTCCATTCTTTTCTTTTTGAAGGTGAGTAAGAAGCACCAATTCCAACTCAATTTTTGTAATTCGTTTGTCTTAAAATATGGTTATGTTTCTGATATTTTCTGCTGTTCAGGGTGGTAAATTTGATAATGCGGATAGACTTTTTCAAAGTGTTGGAGGAACATATCGTAATTGCCTCTCGAACACAAGCGACGTGAAGGAGTTAATACCTGAATTCTTTTATATGCCAGAGTTTCTGGTCAATTCAAACTCTTACCATTTGGGCATTAAACAGGATGGGGAACCCATTGGTGATGTTCTTCTTCCTCCATGGGCAATGGTAAGCTAAACTTTTCATTATCATTTTGCACTGTGACTCATGTTGACCCATACTTTGTTTATATTTCGCTTATTCCCCAAGGTCTATTCTGCTGATATTGTTCTAGAATTGTGTCAACATGCTATGAAAATAATGTTAGTGGTATACCAGCAATCACCAGGGCGAGATCGTTGGCTAAGAATCTGTTGCAGAATTTGAGGGGATGCATGGAAGGAAAACAAATATATGGAAAGAGAGGGGTCACAACTTAGCGAGGAGTGATTTGAGACAATATACGAGGAACCAGAGAAGGTTTGACGCATCCAGCACCTAATCTGTGGGAACGAGAATGGACCTATGTCTAAGATGTCATGACAACCAGCAAGCGAACTGCTAAAGTAACTATTTGTGTATGTTTTAGCTTCGATACATCCCCGTCTCTCTTCCTTGGTGATCCATGAGGGATGTAGAACCTTGGGCCATGGGGAAAGCTTGCTTAAATGAACATGAGATGGTAAATAAATACTTGTCTTTGGTCGTAACATGGCTTACTGGTCGTCAGGGCTAGTTGTTTTCAGCTGGGATTCTCAATAGCATTTCCATAGTGTTCAAATGCAAATGCTAGAAGGAAACCAAGGTGATACAGCAAGACCAAGCCTATGCGCAAGCTGATTTTTCTTGATCTGCATTTCTGGGTGTTTCCTTTGCAGCATCTTTAATCATTGATCAATAGATAAAATGGAAAATACTTTGGTGTTGCAGCAGTCAAAGTGGTGCTGAAAGCACAATTGAGTTGCTGACTTGTTCTGAAATTTCTTCATAACACCCGTACAAGTCAGTTGTCCTGGAAGCACGAGTTACATGTGCTTCGAGCATCACTTGCAGCAACTGATTGAATTGTTGTTGCGGCAGTAACACTGCCCTAGATATATACCTGTTACCTTTGTATCTTGGAGCTTTATATAAAAGCATGATACTCTATGATCAGGTTCTTTTACTTCAAACAGCTACCAACAGATCGTAATCTGAACTCTGAGAATGGGTGATCCAGCAGCGATGACTGATAGTACAAGAGAAATATATCGCTTACTTCCGAGGTTTTGCAAAATTAATCTATATACCCAAGGAACCCTGGGGTGGAAGTGATTCATGATGTCATTTCACTTGGTGCTTAAAACCTTGAACTTGGATTTGATTTATACCTGGATGATAGCTAGGACATTGTTGTTCTCAATGGTCTTAGCACCACTTCCAGTTCCTTTGCTGCTTGCTTTTACTTGTGTGATCTAGTTTGCAACGCAGTCAAAATATCGCTTCGAAGCTAAATTGTGATTCTTCGCTACACCTGAAGCATCAGGTGCTCAAGGATCAGCACTTACATTTATGTTTTGTTGCAGGGCTCTGCTGAAGAGTTCATTAATAGAAATAGAGAGGCACTGGAAAGTGAATATGTTAGCTCAAATCTCCATCACTGGATTGATTTAATTTTTGGCTATAAGCAGAGAGGAAAACCAGCGGTTGAGGTGATGCTCGATGAATATCTTGCTTTCATGTTCTCTTTCTAAACCTGAGTTTTTATCAAATAAGCTGATTTCTTTTTGAAATGCACTTGACGACAGGCGGCGAATATATTTTATTATTTGACTTACGAAGGTGCTGTTGATCTGGATTGCATAGAAGATGAATTGCAACAGTCAGCAATGGCTGACCAGATTGCGAATTTCGGCCAAACTCCCATCCAGCTATTTCGTAAGAAACATCCAAGAAGAGGGCCACCTATCCCAATTGCCCATCCCTTACGCTTTGCCCCTGGTTCGATTGGCTTGACCTCTATTTTATCTAGTACCAGTAGTCATCCATCAATGCTTCTCTATGTTGGTCTAGTTGATTCAAATATTGTTCTTGTTAACCAAGGGAGGACAATATCTGTCAAGTTGTGGTTGACAAGTCAGCTTCAATCTGGGGGAAACTTTACCTTCTCTGGATCACAGGTTACTATCTGTTTTCCTTGTTTTTGTTGCCATTTTCAGCAATGCAGTTGATTCTTTAGAGCTTCTTTCTTTCCAGTAGAAACGAAATGAGATTTTCGAACTAGTAACAGACTGATGAGATAGTGCTTTCTCATTGAGATGTTTCGTTGGAAGTGCTTGTTTCCTAATTGACCCGAGACCCTTCTTGTTGTTGTCTTGTTTTAACATGTACGTGTGTGTTTATGTATATTATTCTTCCCTCTTCCTTTGCTACCCATTTCAGACTACAAAAATAAACAATAGACATTTGCAAATGGTACAGGATCATTTTTTTGGAATTGGGTCTGATATCCTCTCTCCTCGTAAGACTGGGAGCCCTTTGGCTGAAAATATTGAACCTGGAGCTCCATGCTATGCAACATTGCAAACACCTACGGAGAATTTTTTGATCTCTTCGGGTAACTGGGATAACAGTTTTGAGGTCATATCCTTAAGTGACGGCAGAGTGGTACAGAGCATTCGCCAACACAAAGATGTTGTTACAGCTGTTTCAGGTATTTCTTATAGTTACTGAGATGCATCTTGGGTGATCATACTCTGAAGTATGCTTTATTGTCTGTTTTCACTGTGCAAACCCATGTACAACTTATGACCCTGGTCTAGGCAAAGTAGGAACATTTTGTCACTTGAGTCTTCAATGTTGAGATGAATCGCATAATCGTGTCGGTATTAGCCTATTTCGTATAATAGGATAAAGGTTTGGTTTTTGTTTTTTTATTTTCCCCCCTCATTCCAAAGCTAATTTAGGTATACCGGTCCGCCGCTTGGACTATCGAATTAATCCCCAAATAGGGTTGTTATCACAGTTTTGACCTGTGATGGTCTTCGGTTATATGAATTGATTGATGACTTGGGTGCTCCTTATATGCTAAAGGTCTCGCTATCGGAAGTCATCCCTCTTTGCTGGTGTGAGCCTCTTTCAGCTGATTTTTTGCGTGCCTGTAGATCATTCTTTTTTAGAATCAATTTGTACCAAGGAATTATATGCTGAAATTCAACCTTATCTAAAAGGATTAAGTAATAAATTATACCCCCAAGTAGTTTATTGTTTAGCTTGTCTTCTCTCTCCAGTATTTGTTCTGTTATTGTATACTCTGCCGCTGATATTTCGGATTCTTCTCTCTGCAGTCACATCTGATGGAAGCATAGTTGCAACTGGAAGCCATGACACGACTGTGATGCTGTGGGAGGTATGTCAAGGTAGAGCACATGATAAAAGAGCCAGAAGTAGTCAAAATGAGCTCACTCGGAGAGAAACTGTTGTTTCTCGGACTCCCTTGCATATACTTTGTGGGCATGATGATTCAGTGGCATGCTTATATGCCAGTTCAGAACTTGATATAGTCATAAGTGGGTCGAAAGATGGAAGTTGTGTTATCCACACTCTGCGTGAAGGCAGGTATGTACGGTCCCTTCGCCACCCATCAGGTAGTCCTTTGTCAAAGCTTGTGGTGTCGAGGCATGCAAGGATAGTCATGTATGCCGATGATGACCTTAGCCTGCACCTGTTTTCCATTAATGGAAAATGGATTGGAAGTTCAGACTCCAACGGGCGCCTCAACTGTGTTGAGGTGAGTGCTTGTGGAGAGTTTGTGGTGTGTGCTGGCGACCAGGGACAGATAGTTGTACGATCTATGAACTCTTCACTTGACATCGTGAGGAAGTATACAGGCATAGGCAAGATAATAACTTCGTTAGCCGTGACCCCTGAGGAATGCTTTCTTGCTGGAACCAAAGATGGAAGCCTTCTTGTGTACTCTATCGAGAACCCTCAGCTTCAAAAAACCAGTTCATCGTCTCAGACTGCAAAAACTAAGGCAGTAGCTGCTCCAGGATAGGGAGCGTTTGATAGAGCATTCTGCCCAGGCAGTAATATTCTTTGAAATGTCAGGGTTATACTTGCTAGAGATGCTTACACTTCTCGCACGAAGAAAGTTCTAAAGAGAAACTCCGAAACTGATGTAGTATGTAAATAACTAATCATTCTGGAATCGGACATGGTGTACTATAGGATGGCCTTAAGAAAGTGTGCAGATGTTCTCATACAAACTCGGAAAGAGGTTGGTATAGCAATTTTCTTTGCTGGTAGCTCAAACCCAGGTTTTATATTCCTCTTTGTTGTCATATCGTAACAGAGATATCTTTGTAGAAATTTGTAAATGAACAGCAAATTAAATTGTTGAGATTTTGCCTGGATCAGCTTGGGTTTTTTTGCCTCTTTCTTGGTCGAACAGGTGTTAATGTGTGAGGACGGAAATCTTATCATACAGATCATTCCTTTCTCTTCGAGGTTACATTTATTTTTACAAGGCTTCTGACATTCTCATTTTGTCCAACTTGATTATGCATCCAGAATGTCATTTTGTCCAACTTGAGCATGCATCCATTTGCACGATCTTTACACTGTTCAGTGCGTCCACTACCTCCAGCCGGTAACATGTGTGGCATGTTGATTAGGTATACTTGTCGAGATATATTTGCTTCCCACTAAACAACACAATGGTTGATACTGAAGTACATTATAGTTTGTAGTTCCACTAGTTTAAACAACGTTAAACAAGAACCACCAAAAATTCTATCACGATGAGCAAGGGAACATCAACCGATAGAAAGGAGGACCGTCAGTTTTGCTACCCGGAATTATAGACCACATATGCTTACAACTGAAATGAAAAAAATTGCCAGATCGCTAGTCTTTCACACAGACCTGGCTACTCATTACAGGAGACGTTTCTCACAGTGATCCCTGAACAGACGAGACTATAGGACATACATACAGCCTTGCTCAGGCAAATAGTACATGTTGAACTCTAACAGCACATCGACTACAGAACTTATCAGTTACACTCAAAGTTACAACATCCTAGTTAGGAATTGTGGCCAACTAATGCGAAAAAAAGCCGCCTCCAGGGCGCACACTTAGTAGCGTGGAACGCTGTGCTGGTATTGTCCCACCAGCAGCTCTTGAGGATGAATGCTGCTGGTCAGCCTTGCTGAGGTGAAAACAACAGCGGCTCAAGAAAGAGTGAGCAAGCGACCAGCTAGGGTTCCATTGAGTTATTATGAAGAAGCGTGTGAACTTGATTCCGCTTCTGTTCAAGCATCACCGAGTAAAGAGCTATCTACAGTCTTTGAAGATGTGCGAGGTACTGGAAGTTGAAGGGTGACGAGGAAGTAGCATTTTTCTGACTCCCTGATGTATTGAACTTCACCATTCATGAGCTTTAGAATCTTTCTGGACATGCTCAGGCCTAGGCCTTCCTCAGTCACCCATTTGCTGCTATGGAACATGTCCTGAACCAACTCTGGTGAAAGTCCCTCTCCAGGGCATATCATCCTTTTTTTCCAAAACAATAGAAAGAGATAATCAGCAATGCTCGACGCATTCTCAGAAGTTAGAATTGCCATGACTTGAATTAGATAAGATACTAGTATTAAAAAATGTAAACTTGCTACACAGCTGAATATCTATTGAGTGTGCTCCTAGTTTTTGTGACAGAGTTTCCAGAATAATAGTAATCAGCATCATTGTATCAATCACCTTTTCCTGAGATTTGAGCCTCTCGAAAGCAACAGGCGAGTGGAAATATGAAAACCTATGTGCTATAACTCAAGGATGATGTGCTCTACAATCTATACCGCAAGGGCCTTAGCTTTCAAATTTTTAACTCTTTGGACATACTCCATGTCTGATGTCTGTGATACAGGGACTACTAGAAATACTTTTTCCACTCTAGAAACTTACTTAATCAGTTCTCGACCTATAGTACGTGAGCAAATGCGATAAGAAGCCATAGGTTGAGATTTTACGATGACATTAGCTAAGGAGAAGGTATGAGGAAAAGGCAATCCTGAGGGGCCATATGAAAATACAATTTGTTTATTTTTTATTTTCTTTTCAGTTTCCAATCCCAATTTGATTGTTCCAAATGAAGGAAAAGAAAAACTTCATCAATAAACCCCAGTGCAAAAATTAAGCCACTCAATCGGCTGAATCACAAGATCCACATCCTACTCCTCTCAAGTCACCGTGCCGAACACATCCTACACAGCAGCTCAGGATCCAGTGTCCAAGTGTACACAGCAAACAGGCAATAAAAATCCAAAACCAGAGGGAAAAGACGCACAGAAATTGGTGGTCAATTTCTCATTGTATTAAGTCAAAGCCATACATGATACATGGCACAAAGATAGCAATCAAGAAACTGACCTGAACTCTGTGTGCACCATTGTTACTCCATCAGCTGTTCGCTTCATCCTTGCCCGAGCATGAATCTCCACCCAACCACCAGGAGATGGCGCACATCTCACCATATTCAGCAAGAAGTCTGACAATACTTGCTGGATTCTCGCTTGATCTCCAAACACTGTAAGTGCCTTGATTTCGTCAGAGATATCACCAATCAACTGCAGACCTCTTTCCCTCAGGAGCGTCATTGCCTGACTAACCACTGCATTTATGACACTTTCCAATGAAAACTCATCCTTTTCCAGCTCCAGTGATCTGTACAAAAGTTCTTTCAGATAACACATCAAGGCGCTTGTTACATCATTAAAGTGATCATCTCAACAAGCAACTTTGCACGTCTAAGAATCAAGCAAAGTAGGAACGGTACACAACCAACAATTAATTGAAGAAAAATCTTGCAGCAAATTATATCTTTATACCTTGGTCGCAAAAGATCAGAATATCAATAGTTGTTTGGCACTATAAAAAGAGCCTATGGAATATAAACTTACAAAAAATATATAAATAAAACAAAATAGTAGACTAGTTGTGGCCTATAAAGTGCCTATTTGCAGCTTGCAGGCGGCATTCATGACACTGAACCCAAGCTGTGGAATAAAATATTGTCAACATTTCATTACAATTTTCACAATATGTAGAGCGTTGTGTGAATTAGAGAACCTGGAAACTATGAGTCGAGCATGTGGTTATTCGAGAAATGAAGGAGCTGCTAAGGTGGTTCACTAGTAGTCATATTGGTATTACGTCTAATTGCCACACAATCAATATGATCATCAGAGCTTCACACAAGGGTTTTCCCGTCATCTTGTTTTTTCTTTTTTTCTTTTTTTAAAGATATCTAAAGCCACCACAAGAAGACTAGATGCTACTCATAAACAATTTCAAGTCGACGGTGACATGAATTGCTAACAAATACATAGCTAAAGCATAAAACCAAAGAGAATCTGATAGCCAAATCCAGCTATGCATATAACTGTAACTTAAGCTAAAGCATGCAGATGCCCTCCTTGGGAACAAAATTGCAATTGAATCACAAGAGAAGAATAATGTAAAGATACTAATAGTCAGATAGATACCCAAATCAAAAGCATTAGCTTACCCATCATCTATGTTCTCCAAATGAATATCTCCCAAAATCTTCTCCATTTGCTTTTCACATGCAGCACAAGTTTCGAGAAACTGCTTCTGATCCTC
>JAOVYX010015278.1:0-28527 GCA_035668315.1 Drosera spatulata
ATCAGCATTTTCATCACCAGCATTATCTCTTACATCTGTCCTCTCCTCCATCTCTGCCTCCTCAGCTTCTTCACCATCATCGTCCTCCGAAGAATCATCATCATCGTCATCACTACTATCAGTTTCTGAATCTGACTCACCAGCAACTTCAGTCACGACCCCAAGCAAAACACCGTCTTTCTTCCTCACCACATCTTCGATATAGACAAGCTTATCAGCATCAACAGAAGCAAGTACATCACTAAAACCACCATTGACACCATCACGAGGTCCACATCCTACGCTACTCCCATCCGCATTATTATTGCTTTCGTTCATAGCGTCCTGGCAAATATTCATAATAGCATCATTCCTCAAAATGCCCATCTGATAAACACAATAAAACCAAAATTATACTGGCAAAAACATTGCGGTGTCAAACAACAAGCACATTAGCGTATATCTATTCACGTCCCGTAGCAACGACTCTTCCCGTTAAATTATAGAAAACCCACGATCAGAATTGCTCCCAAATCACTAAACATTCAAGCTTTGAATGTCAATGCAATGCAAAATCCATAGACCAACAATACCCACAAACCCAATCTACAAAATAATCCATTTTTCACACAAACCCAAATGCAATATACCCATCAACAAAGCAAAAGCGCAATCTGCTCATCGAAACCCTAATCAAAACTCATCCCCCACAAAATCAACCAAAAGGGTCCAAGAATGACAAACACCCATCATCAAATTTTGCCTACACAAGCAAAAATTTCATTCTATATCAATAAAAAAGAATCGAATCGATTGAATAACAAAAACCACATACAACAGATTGAATTCGAGACAAGAAGAATGAAGAGTTGACATTGAAAAGATGATTCAAGGATAGGTGATGAGAGATGACCTGATGAATCTGAGATTTGGGATTTGATGTCGATGGATCGATTGGAAATATTTGAATGAAATTGGTGTTTTGTGTTTTATTTGATCGATTTTGGAGAAATATTTTTTCTTGCGAGGTTTGGAATTTTTGGAGGAGCTGAATGACAGCGGCGTGAGTGGAGGTTAGAAATGTCTCTTAAGATAGATCAAAGTGAATATTTTATGGTCAGAAAACAAAGTGGTTTTGTTTTTTTTTTTTTTTTTTTTTTTTTTTTGGGTCGGAAAAACAAAGTAATTTTTTTGTTTTTTTTTAATAATAAAGTGAATTTTTAATCAACCAATGTATGTAGGGAGAATATTAGCATATCGTCACGCAAAGGAACTAGGAAGCACAAAGCAAAATAGACAATGGAGTTAGAGAACTCTTTTCTTCCAAGGTATTGGAAAGATGGATTAGTTAAGAAAGACAAGTAATGCATCTTGTTCTTCATCCTTGTTACTGTGTAGAACACATTATACATACACTCATGGATAATCGATAATCCTATTCTTGTCGTCGTGATGGACATTCATATAATCTAGTTTAGATTAAAGAAAAAAAAACATAACTCATATACACGAAGATTTTTGTTTATTGAGCCAATGAAACAATATCAATGATATTTCATAATGGTCAATGTCATCCAAATACATTTCCCTAATAATGATCATCGATTTTATTTTCAATATGTAGATCTTCATCCATACATACAAAATTATATATTCTTTCCGTTCTATAAAAATATAATATATACGTATTTTATATTATTTTATATATATAAATATAAATCTTTTTTTTATCAAATCACGTCTGATTGTCCCGTAATATATATTTGGTTAAAATACGTAATTTATCGAACCATTGATATTTCATGATAAATTCACAAAAATTATATTTGATCATCGTTGTATGCGTGTCAAACTTTACATCGAGAGATATACCATGTCAAAATAATTCATCTATTATAAGACGGAGAGGGTACTATTCATATCAACACTCATCATCTCACATACATCAAGAAGCTACACGTTACACTATACAAAACTCCAATAACAATTCAAGTACCTTTTTTTTTTTTCCTTTTTTCAAGTAAACAATCCAAGTTATTCGTAATATTTCTTCCGTCCTATAATAAATACTCCGATCATAAATTGATCGATATCTAATAAATACTTTAATCAGGTTATACGTAATATTCCTTGCGTCCCATAATAAATACTCCGTATCAGATTATATGTCAAAGTGATTAATCTATTATGAGACGGAGGAAGTAGTACTCAGATCAACACTCATCATCTCACATACATCAAGTAGCTGCACGTTATCCTATACAAAACTACAATAACAATCCAAGTAATTTAATCAGGTTATACGTAGTATTTCTTTCATCTCATAATAAATATTCTTATTATAAATTGATCAATATGAGATTTTATGTGTCTTGAATTTTGATAAAATTTAATGAGAAAAAAATATTTTTTATGATGATAAGTTTATTATAACAATTATAAAAAATAAAAAAAATAAATGCTTTATATGTTACTTTGATTGATTTTGTAGGTTTAGATGAAAATAGATATTACACTCATTATGAAATGGAGGGAGGAGGGAGTATTACGTCAATTACGAAAACCTGACCAATTGTATCATAAGCGAAGGGCTTTTCACTCTTTGCTTGCAAAATCTCACCACTCATCAACCGGCGGCGACCACCGCGCACGGCCGATCTCCGGCGACCTCTCCCACCCTCCAAAATCACCATGATCGTCTGCGTCGCCGTCGTCGGCCACCAGGTACTCATCTCTCTCTCTCTCTCTCACCTGTCATCGATCCTCTCATTTTCGATTCCCTAATCGAATTCGAAATCGCAATCGAACAGAACAATCCGCTATACATTCAAAGCTTCACGGAATCCGACGACGCGCTCAAACTCCATGACATCCTCCATTGCTCCCTCGACGTCGTCGACGAACGAGGTCAGTGTCCCGGTGTCGTGATTTCGCATTGCGATTTGCTGATTCTGATTCTGATTCTGATTCTGATTCTGATTATGATGATGATGATGTGTGATTTGGTTGTTATAGTGAAGAAACCCAAGAAATCGGGGGCCGTTGTTGAACGAGACGTTTCTAGGGTTGCTTTATCCGACCGAGAATTATAAAGTGTATGTTACTGATTTCGTGTTTTGTGTGACGGAGACTTGGAGTTGATGGATTTGTTGATTTGTGAGGTTGTGTTGGCGAGATGTGTGATTGATGTTGGTATTGGTTTTGGTTTTGGTTTGGTGTAGGTATGTGTATTTGACAAATACGAAAGCGAAGTTTATATTGGTGACTACGGATCTTGATGTTAGAGACGCCGATGTGCGAAGTGTAAGTAGGCTGTTGCATTTTCTATGAACGTATAGTTAAATTAAGGTCGATGCTCTTTGAAAAAATTGAAATGTAGTTCATGTTCATGGGGGTTGTTGGCTACATATATATGGAGGGTTCTTGCGCTTAATGTTGACGTTCATTCTATTTTTCAATGGAGTGTGTTTATTGATAAAAGGAAGATACATCCAACCAACTCATGCTTTGGGTGAAGCCTTTAATCCAAGGTGTTGAGCAGAATAATGTTCAAAGTCATGAAAAATGGGAGAGGTTTGTACCTTGTGTAGCGGATGCTTGAGGGAAGCAGGGTATTCATGCAGTTCAGTTGCGTTGGTTGTGGAGGGAAACATCCGTGAAATGAGAAACGGAAGTGATGCTAGGGAAATCATGTCGTGTTGTTCATCTCTGCATATAGCATTTCCCTTCTTAATTAACCTCTTTCCACTTCCAATTACTAACGCAAGTGTTCATTTTATTTCTTCTAAAATCCTCTGTAGTCACTTGAAATCAAAGTTCTGAGTTCAGGAGTAGCCAGAATTTTTCTTTTTGTCCATACATTGGGAACCTTTATAATATGGATATGTTGCTGCTACTTAGAGTGCTTTATATGAAGTTCAGTCTGTTTTCTAATGAAACCATACTTATACTCGTGAAGAACAGTTCCTCGAGAAGTTCCATGCTGGATATGTCCATGCTGTATCCAACCCGTTTCATGTGCCGGGCAAAAAGATCACCTCCAGGATATTTGCTGAAAGAGTCAGTGCTATAGTCAAGTCTTTTGTATTGGGTTTCGCTGTGTGAATCCCTACAATTCTTGGGTTTGTGAGCAAATTCTGGTTTAATCAGATCAGCCATTTTCAGGCAAGTAAAAGCAGCTACCCCTTCTGCCCGATTGTCTTTCTTTTGATTTATACCTCACTGGCGATGTCTTAGGTACCATGCCATTAGTTTCAAATTCAGTAGTTAATCTTTATGTGCTCCCTGTAAATGAGTCAAGGCATGCTAATCTATCATGTCATTGCATATAATTTAGTACGTTCTCCAGTGAAATATCTTTTGTGTGAACGCCTTTTTATTTTTGCCTGGCTTGTCGTTTCGTCTTCTGTTTTGCTGTTTATATGAATCTCCTTGAAGCTTCACCTAGCAGCCTGATGGTTTAATTTAAACCAGTATTGTGAAAGAGCGACTTTGTGAACCTCTAAAATCCGTTGAACAACTCGTGCATATTGGTTACGCCTGCGCATTGTTTTGCGAATTCACGTTAAGTACAGCTATGATTCTCGTTTTATTGTCCAAACTTCCAATATTTAATCCTTTATTCCAATTAAATAGGGTCTACTACATGAACACACAATCTCGATTCCCCCGAAACTTGAATCCAGCTACACAATAAGCCACATAAGCATAACACGATCAAAGTATATGATTACAAGGATCCTCAAACGGGGATTGAGGCAGTCTTAAGCTGTCCGCAATCAAATTTAGTCTTTTTGACAATCGCTGCGGCCAGGATTGGAGACAGAAACTTGTCCCTGATGAAGCTGATCACCCTCTCGTCGCTCTGCTGAATGCGCCCCAACACGTGAGCTGTGCCAACAAGATCAGCTCCCCTCCATTTCCTCTCCTTGGCGTATTTCTTCAGTGCCAGCTTGATCCTCTCGTACTCGACCTCCTCCTCGGTATGCTTGTTGTCTGGCACTGATCTGTCTGAAAGAGCCTCAGCTAGGCATCTGGCCAAGATGACCGCATCTTCAAGAGCAGAACAAGCCCCCTGGCCGAGGTCTGGAGTCATCGGATGGAACGCATCCCCTGTCACGCAGACATTGTCTTTGCTTACATTCCCGAAAAGTATCTCCCATGGTGGTCGGTTTCTTAATGGAGAACAAATTATATCGTCCTCTTTGGTCGATGCGAAAACATTCTTTATTTCATCAGGAACTTTTCCCAGGTTGTTCAGCACAAATTCCTTCATCTTGGCGGGGTTTTCTTCGATCTCTTTATCTGCTCAAACACAAACAAGATAATATTCGTTGATGGATTAATGCGATCTATCATCAAAACACCTGGTAGGCTTGGATAGGTACCTTTGCCCGATGGTACGAAAGTGAAGAACCAAAAGAGACTGGATTCATCACATGGGAGGATACCATATCTCGCGCCATGTCCTGAAAACAGCATGAAATCAGGCTCGAATCCGTGCCCTCCCTCGAAAACAGCATAACCCCTCATGGCCGATCTCCCAACATAAGCTGCATTCTTGAATCCGAGCCATCTCGAGACTGGCGAATTCACTCCATCACAGCCTATCATCATCTTGGCCTTGATGACGGAACCATCAGCGAGATGCAGGAGCTTGAAGTGGCCAGAATCTTCGATGGAGACAAGCTTTGAGGAAAACCTGATGGTGTTCTCGGGCAGTTCCTTTGCTAGTGTTTCTAGCAAGACCTTCCTCTTCACACATCTGACTTCATGCTCTCCACTGCATGATGAAAGATCAAAAAGCATGCTTACAAGTTGAGTTTCATCGACTTGAGAAGAAGTTTAACCGTTAACCATAAGCTGATTAAGACCGGTATGGTATTCGATTATGACATACCTCCCGTCTTTGTTCATAAATGGGATAGTAGAAGTTCTGATACCCATTTCGGTAGACATAGTAACTAGCCTGCAATGAACAGAGTTCGGCTTAGTAGTGTGGCATAAACCGTAACTGCAATCGACAACTCATTGTTTTAGAGTCTAGCTATATGTTTCTGTACTTAAAACTATGCAGATTACCAGCGAGTATGAGAATAGCAAATGAGAGGATATGAGATTACTACCCTTGATGTCTGACGTGGTGGGAGCGAAGGATGTCGCCGATTCCCAGAGCATCAAGCGCACGCCAAGCATTGGTCCATGTCGCAAAGGCGGCTCCGGTCACCCTAAGTCGATCTGATGACTCCAACACCAGGCTTCTAAAACCCGACCTGCAGTTGTTACTGGTAACTTAGTACTATTGGGTAACTAGTATTACTCAGTATAGTTTACTAGTGCAAAAATGAGTTTGCTTATATATAACTGACCTGTGGAGGCCTAAAGCAGTGGCAAGTCCAGCAATGCCGCCACCGACGATCACGATCTCTGCCGTTATCACACTCTTGTCCTCCGCACCCATGGTCTTCCTTTTCGCTTCTCCTGCGATATAAATTGGCAAGTTCTTGTATTTGTATAAGTTGCTGTGAACTCTAAGCTCAGTGATGTATGGTATGCTGGAAACTTGGGATATAGTTTATGCAATTATAAGGTGGAGTTGATGATTATGAATGATGATGAAGTGATGGATCAACCTTTCGAGATGATGAAGTGGTGGATCAACCTTCCGAGGTTATGAAGTGGTGGGATTTGTGTTAGCAATTATTGTTGATATGATTAGCCAGCCATGGAAGCTTCTGTTTGATGAAGTGAAGCGTGACGCGTCAAAATATGTGGTACAAGGTGACCGATGACATTTGACGTCAACCAATGCATCATCCATTCCAGGAAAAATAAATAAATTAGGATGATATGTTGTCTTATCCTCCCTCAATCCTATAATAAATATTTTCTCCATCTCATATTTATTAAAACGTTTTGATCCGACTCGAAAATTTATAGTAGTGTTGAATTTGTATGGATTTTGGTAAAAAAAAGAATATTTTTTTTTAATAGTGGGGTTTACTTTATCACTTATGAGAAAAGATGGTGGATGTGATGTAACATATGAGTTTGATTTGATTTTTTTTTATGATAAAAGGTTATCAAAAGATGAAAAGTTGTATTTTTTTTAGACTGATCAAATAAAAAAAAGTTACGATTAATATGAACGGAAGGAGTGTCACAAATTCACCGGCATGAGATTTTATGTGTGCTGAATTTTTATGGAATTTGATGAAGAAAAGATATTTTTTCAATGATATTGGGGTTTATTGTAACAGTTGTGAGAGGAAATAATGAATGTAGTATAAGTGAGTTTGATTGATTTTATATTTTTTTAGATAAAAAACTTTCAAATAAAATATGTTATAATTATTATGAGACATCTAAAAAATACAAATATTATATTTATTGTGGGACAGAAGATTTAAAATCGAACACAGTCTAAGCTTAGGACGAAAGATTAGTAAAATAGTGTAGTACTTAAAAGCTCGAAAAGGACATACGAATACACAATAATGAAAATTAGGAGTATATTTTACTGGAGCATAATAACCTGAAAGATAGAAGACTCACGTAATAATGACATGATAGGAAACACTTAATTTATAATTGGAAAAAGATAGAATCTGTTGTTATAAGGAAAATGATGAATTATCATGGAAGAGTATCCAAGTGGAATTCTTTGAGGACATCAGTTAATATAGTGGTTTTACAAGAATAGAAGACAAGACTACGGTTTTTTCATCGCTTGATCGTTTAACATGGAAATTTTATGCACATTGCTTCTGTCACTTCATATTTACCACTAATGTTACAATTAGCCAAAAAATTTCAGCACCAGGAATCTTCTTCCCCTGATGGTCAAAAAATTTCTCGTGCCTGACACATACGCAATGGATAATCCTATTCTTGTCGCCATGCTTACATTTCCTTCGTAACGATCCTACATTTTTTTTTTTTTTGAAACAATCCTACATTTCCTTTGGACCTGTTTGGTCGGATATCATTATTGTTTTTATCTTTTGTTTTTATTTCATTGTCGGATGAATCAGTTTTGTTTGATATTAGTTTTTCAAGATTCTCTTAATGAAAAAACATTTTATTTTATGAAACATTATTTTGGTTTTTGTTGTTGACTATATATTTTTATTAATTTTGACTTTTATATTTTGAACAATTATACCAAACAGCTACTTAACTTATTAGACTTCATTATCGTCATAGGCTATAAGTGCATGCCTACATTTCCTTAGCAACGATGCTCGTCTCCTCCAATACGAAGATCCTCCACTATGTATACAGAATTACACCAGACGACTATCATAATATCAACGATCATCATCTCATTTATACCAGGATGCTGCACGCTACGCTGTACAAAAGGACAACAATCTAAGTATTCTCATTACGAATCATGGCATACAAGTATTATTTTCTTCGTCCCATAATTTTTACTCTATCCGTCCCAAAAGACGAAAAGACCCATTTGTCGTTTGTATGCTAGTGGAGGAGCAGAAATGAGAAAAATAATAATGAAAATTGAAGAGTGATGATGTGTTATAAAATAAATAATAAAGATAATTAAATAAATTTAGATAAAAAAGTTTTCATTTACAATAATATGTAAGTTTTTGGAACGGACAAATTAAAAAATTGTTTTTTTTTTCTTGGGAGGGAGGGAGCATAACATTTCTTATACTATTCAACGCGTAATTTGACATATTTCGCTACTCATCTAAAGCACATTATTTAATTTTTTTCTCACAGTTTTAGTACATAACATTTATTATCATTAATGTTTTAGAATATTTTTTTAAAAAATGTTTGATTGTCCTATGCACCAAAGCTTGTTTCATCATGTGTGTCCGGTAAAAAACATTATACTTTCTCCGTCCCATATTAATTATTATGTGGAGACCCCGCACGGAAATTTAGATGAATGTTAAATTTGTAAAAACATAATATTTTTTATATAATGGAGTTTATTGTAACAATTGAGAGAAAAATTAGTGAGTAAACTGTAACAGATTAGATTACTTTGTTATATTTTTATGTTAAAAGACTATCATAAAAGAAAAATAATATTTATTTTAAAACGACAGGAGACTCGGGTTGGCTAGCCCCCTCGGGTATAGATGAAAAGACTCAAGTCTATATCCAAGCGATGGGGCACTTGACTTTCAAATGTTAAGGAGCTCCTGCGATCGACCGACGGGTATACGGCAGTGTCAATATTTCCAGGAGTGTTTTTGTTTTTTATTGCCCATAGAAGGGGCCGAATCAAAATGATAAATATATCAATTTTCTTTTCAAATGAGGGGCTACGAAAAAAAAAAGAAAGAAAGAAACATCTTATTAGTATGGATAGTCTTATCAAAACCTTTAAGTCAAATCTTTGAGATATTACATACATCCTCACTTCAAGCCCCATGCACAGTCCCAAAAACTTTCTCCGCAAGACGGTTGACCCAGACCTCTTGTCCACAGGTCCGTCCAGCACACAGTCGTAGAGTTACTCTGATATCATTTTATAACGTTCCGGTCAATCTTCATTACCGAGTTATTATCAAGAATTGATCGCTTTTCAAACTGACAATTGATCCCATAGACCAACACATGTCATTTCAATGTACTTTGGCCTCATTTGTACACATCCTGAAAAATTTTTCAGGTGGTCACCCATTTCAGTATTGCTTCACATCAAGCACGCTTAACAACAGAATTTTAAAGTGATGAGTTACCGAAAAGAAATGTGTACCTTGTTAGTATGGATAGTCTCATCACTCTTTAAGCCAAACCTTTGGGGTATTACAATCCATAACCAACCCATGCCTCCTCAACCAGTCTCTCATCCTAAGCCTGCCCTTCATTGCGAGCCATGTAATCATGCCATGACGAGGCAAGATTTCTGTGTATCACACTCTTCCACCATGGGCATTAGCAGCAGTGGCACGAAAAATACCATGCGTAGTAGCAGCACTCTGCATATCAATATCGGGGTGAAGGTGAATAATCTGCAAGTATTCATTCCTGATATTCATTAGTCCCTTCCAATTCCAACACCTTTGAATTTTTGCCTGGCTTGTGGTCTCTTCTTCTGTTTTTCTGTGTATATGAATCTCCTTGAAGCTTCACCTAGCCGCCTGATGGTTTAATTTAAACCTGTAGTTTGAAACAGTGACTTTGTGAACCTCTGGAATCTGTTGAACAACTTATATTGGTTACGCCTGCACATTGTTTTGTGATTTCATGTAAGTTATGATAGTTTTATTGTCCAAATCTCTAATAATTAATCAGAACAATGAAGATTAACCCTTATTCCAATTCTTTTCCAAAAGAAAAAAAAAAACTCATTCCAATTAAAAGAGTCTACCACATGAACACACAATCTCGATCCCCTAACTTAAATCAAAGTATACGATTACAAGGATCCTCAAACGGGGATTGAGGCGGTCTTAAGCTGTCCGCAGTCAAATTTAGTCTTCTTGACAATCGCTGCAGCCAGGATCGGAGACAGAAACTTGTCCCTGATGAAGCTGATCACCCTCACGTCGCTCTGCTGAATGCACCCCAACAAGTGAGCTGTGCCAACGAGATCAGCTCCCCTCCATTTCCTCTCCTTGGCGTATTTCTTCAGTGCCATCTTGATCCTCTCGTACTCGACCTCCTCCTCGGTATGCTTGTTGTCTGGCACTGATCTGTCTGAAAGAGCCTCAGCTAGGCATCTGGCCAAGATGACCGCATCTTCAAGAGCAGAACAAGCCCCCTGGCCGAGGTCTGGAGTCATCGGATGGAACGCATCCCCTGTCACGCAGACATTGTCTTTGCTTACATTCCCGAAAAGTATCTCCCATGGTGGTCGGTTTCTTAATGGAGAACAAATTATATCTTCCTCCTTACTTATTTCTATGACTCTCCTTATTTCATCGGGTGCTTTTCCCAGGTTGTTCAGCACAAATTCCTTCATCTTCGCTGGGTTTTCTTCGATCTCTTTATCTGCTCAAACACAAACAAGATGATATTCGTTGAATGATAAATGAGATTTATCGTCAAAACGCCTGGTGGGCTAGAATAGATACCTTTGCCCGATGATACGAAAGTGAAGAACCAATAAAGACTGGTATCATCACAAGGGATGATACCATATCTCACGCCATGTCCTGAAAACAGCATGAAATCAGGCTCGAATCCGTGCCCTTCCTCGAAAACTGCATAACCCCTCATGGCCGATCTCCCAACATAAGCTGCTTTCTTGAATCCAAGCCATCTCGCGACTGGCGAATTCACTCCATCACAGCCTATCACCACCTTGGCCTTGATGACGGAATCATCAGCGAGATGCAGGAGCTTGAAGTGGCCAGAATCTTCGATGGAGACGAGCTTTGAGGAAAACCTGATGGTGTTTTCGGGCACTTCCTTCGCTAGTGTTTCTAGCAGGACCCTTCTCTTCACACATCTGACTTCATGCTCTCCGCTGCATGGTGAAAGATCAGATTCAAGATCATGCTCACAAGTTGATTTTCATCGGCTTCAGATTCTAGTTGATCATAAACTTATCATGATCTACGAATATGGCATACCTCCCATCCTTGCCCATAAATGGGATAGTAGAAGTTCTTATACCCATTTCGGTAGACATAGTTACTAGCCTGCAGTGGACAAAGTTCAGCTGAGTACTGAAGCATAAACCGTAACTTAAGAGATAATTCATTGTTTTAGAGTGTAGTTTGATGTTTCTGTACTCAAGACTATGCAGATTACCAGTAAGTATGGGTATAGGTAATAAGAGGATATGAGATTACGTACCCTTGATGTCTGACGTGGTGGGAGCGAAGGATGTCGCCAATTCCCAGAGCATCAAGCGCACGCCAAGCATTGGTCCATGTCGCAAAGGCGGCTCCGGTCACCCTTAGTCGATCTGATGACTCCAACACCAGGCTCCTAAACCCCAACCTGTAGCATTAGAAGAGCAAGTGCATAGAACAGCAACTCTGTTATACGGAGTACGATATGAGAAATACTAGAACTGAACTCCTAGGATTCTAATCTCCTTGGAACATCCTATATTTTCCCGAATATATTATTCCAATAGTTAAATGTTTTGTGTATCCCGTCAAGACGAGTTGGTTGAGATCAAGGATTCGACACATGAGAACATCATGAAATAGTCTTTATGTAAAAATACGATAAGACAGCATACATCATCGTGCGTTAAAAAAGATAACTTTCCTACATCCTGATGGAATCATGTGGATATGTTTATGGATCTTTCAGTATGTTATTAGGAACACTATATAGTAGTGCTAGTTGAGGAGGAGATTGATTTAGTCGAGGGGGATTGTTGAGTGCCAAGCAACTTTTTTTTTCCTAACCATGCTATTTATATTTTAGGATAAATTATCATAAAATAATTTTTTTATTTTTATATACAGGCATTACAAAACAATCTCTATTTAAAAATAAAATAAGATTACATATATCATCGTGTTTTATTTTCCCACATCCTGTGGATACGTTTTATTCTTTTTTTACCGAATCACTAAGTATAGTACTAGATTGGATGTTTTTCCTACCTCCTATATTTGTATATTTATGGATACGTTTTATTCCTTTTTACCGAATCACTAAGTACTAGGAGGAGATTGGTTCAGTCATAGGGGATTAATGAGTGCTAAGCAATATTTTCTAACCATGTGATTTACATTTTAGGGTTCGATATTTTCTAAATTATCAGAAAACAACCTCTTTATCTTACGAGCTTGACTTCTTTGCTGTTTTGTTTTTCAGTTGAGCAGATTTATTACAAGTTACTAGCTACTACTGACCTGTGGAGGCCTAAAGCAGTAGCAAGGCCAGCAATGCCGCCTCCGACAATCACGATCTCCGCCGTTATCACTTTACCCTCCTCTCCGCCCATCGTCTTCCTTTTCGCTACTCTGGATGAAGTAATCGCGACTTCTTTCTTGTGACTAAGAACTGTTTTCTCTGTGTGCGGAATTGCTGTGAACTCTGAGTTCAGTTATGGGACTTAGACTTAGATAAACACATGTATTTAAAGTGGAGTTGATGATTATGATGATGTAGTGGATTTGTGGAAGCAATTATTGATGTCAGATAGGATAAGCTAGCAAGGGAAGGTCCAATTTGATGGAGTGGAGCATGATGTGGCAATATATGTGGTACAAGGTCACCAATGGCATTTGGGTTTGTCACGTCAGCCAATGCATCATCCAGTCCGGTGTCTTATTTGGGATCAGAGTTCTGATAAGGTCCATCACAGGTGAAGTTCAGGACAAAAGATGAGTCAAATATTGTTTATAATATATTATTAAAAATAAATATTTATATAAATTATAATATTTTTAAATATGATAATAATTTAGTGTAAAAAAATCTTAAATATTTTTATTTTATATCATATCATCTTTGTATCATTATTTTTCTTTTTTCATCCCTTCATAATTTTTTTCCTTTATACTCACAAGAGTAAAATCGTCAAAACTATCGAAACCAACACACATTAATAATTGTATCTAACTCAAATTTTCATAATTTATTTAAAAAATAAAGAGCATTTTATTTTTTATTTTGATAAAGACGGAGGAGGGAGTACTCAAATGCTCTATAAGGACATATGAACACACAATAATGGAGGCTATATTTTATTGGGGCATAATGACTGGAAGAAAACAAAAAATCCCATGGAGTAATGACCAACAAAAATACTAGCCACGGAAACACTTTGGTTGTTGCCCGTGGAATATTTTACTTTTAAGAATATCACTGATTCAGTTGCTGACGTGAGAAATGACAAATTATCATGGGTGATTATCCAAATCAAATGGAATCCTTTGATGACATCAGTTAACACAGAGGATTTACAGGAGTAGGAGACAAGATATATATCAAATTTTGCCAGATCCAGTCTGGCCTCAAAATTTCAGCACCAGGAATCTTCTTCCCTTGGTTATTGAAAGTAATCACCATCGTCTCTGTTTCTACTTGAGATCAAGACTGATACAAGTGGATGACAATGTCACTTGAACAGTTCCGCGTCTATATCAAGATATTGTCTTTTTTGAAATGGTTTATGATATTTGTAAGTTGTGCATGAGAAGCTAAATTTCAATAGTTAATCTTTACTGTTTTCAGGTCACTGTGATACTTGCATGCGTATTCTGAATAATGATCTTAGTGTACTGTGGTATTCCATCCTTCTTTCGTCTTGGTTACCATTATCGAAAGAATTATCTTCAGTTTTGACGTAGCTGGTAGTTCTTTTGTTTCCTACCCTTATTACTAAGATGAATCTCATGCGCAGCATTGTCTTGCATGGCTGCCTACATAAACAAGGCAATGCCGATTCAACTTAATGAAACTTTGTATTTGAGCACTCAACAACTCAATAGGAAACAAAAACAACGACAATATCAAACTAATCGATTACGATAATCCACTGATGTGAATCAGACTGTCTTAAGCTGTCCACAATCAAATCTCGTCTTCTTAACCATAGCTGCAGCCAAGAATGGAGCCAAGATTCTATCCCTGATGAAGATGATCGCCTTGTTATTGCTCTGATGAATGTTCCCTAAGAAGTGAGCTGTGGCAACAAGATCAGCTCCTCTCCATTTCCGTTCCTTTGCATACTTCTTCAATGCCATCTTGATCCTTTCATACTCGGCCTCTTCAGTAGTACGCTGCTTGTCCGCTTCTGATCTCCCCGAATAAGCCTCCCCTAGACATCGGGCTAGGACGACCGCGTCTTCTAGAGCAGCACAAGCCCCCTGCCCGAGGTCTGGTGTCATGGGATGGAACGCATCCCCTGCTACGCAGACATTGTCTTTGCTTACATTCCCAAAAAGTATCTCCAATGGATGTCGGTATCTTAATGGTGAACAAATTATATCTTCCTCCTTACTTATTAATCATCATTGTCTTTATGTTCTGCTCCAACAAGAAAAAGATTAATCATCATCTGTCAACCTTTCGGAGAATTCTATCAACCCTTGCTTATTCGTTGGTCGATCGAGCATTAGTGAATGAGATATTAGATTTTCAAGACTGTTCTGTATAGGCTTAGATTGGTACCTTTGGCAGATGGTCTGAAACCTAAGAACCAATAGATACTGGAATCATCAAGAAGGATGAAACCATATCTCACGCCATGTCCAGAAAACAACATAAAAGTCGGCTCAAAGCCGTGGGCTCCCTCAAACTCGTTATAACCTCTGATGGCCGATCTACCGGCAAATGCTGGTTTGCTGAATCCAAGCCAGCTTGCCACTGCTGAATTCACTCCATCGCAGCCTATCACCGCCTTGGCCTTGATGATGGAGCCATGAGCGAGGTGCAAGAGCTTGAAGTGGCCGGAATCCTCGATGAAGACCAGTTTGGAGGAAAACCTGATGCTGTCTTTTGGCAGTTCCTTTGCGAGAGTTTCTAGCAGAACTTTCCTCCTTAAACATCTGACTTCGTGCTCATCACTGCATGATGAAAATATCAAACATAGAGTTACCAATTGTTCCTAGCAACTCTATAAGAACCTGACCATCTGAATTGATCGTAAACATAGAGATCGTCTTCGACCAGGGGGATTACCTTTCTTTGGTGGCGTAAGGGATCAGAGAGGTTCTGATACCCAATTCTGTAGACACTGTTACCAGCCTGCAATTACGAAAAGTTCAGCCAAGTAATTGCAGCATACAAACACAAAATCGGTTGTCAATAAGTATCTCTTATGTGATCGTAAGTCGTAACCGAGTACTGCTATTAATAAGAACGACGTATTGGTTCGACCAGCGAGAGGATTCAATAACACTGATTTGGAATGCAACATAATTAATCGGCTTAGATTTCTGTAAGGAGATATGAATCTGAATTATGATTCCATACTGAGCCTTATTTATCGTAGTGGAACGGTCCAAGTCTCTTTCTAGCTACAAAGCATGGTGAAGAGATAATGACAAGATGTGTGGTTACCCTTGTTGTCGAATGTGCTGTGATTACAAGTACATATATAGATCCTAATCACTTCACTCATCGTCAATTAGTTTTGAATTATAACCTTATAAGTTTAATGCGAAATATATTACAAGTGTATATATAGATTCTGACCAACCATAAGTTCCCTAAAATGTGTAATCATGTCAATGACAGGGTTTGGGGACGTAACCAACGTACAACCCGTTACACTGGAACAGATTTGTTATTCATAGCTTTAATGCAAAAAATATTACAACTATATATATAGATTCTGGTCAACCATAAGTTCTCTAAAAGATATGATCATGACACAGGGTTTGGGGACGTACCCAGCATACAACCCGTTACACTGGAACAGATTTGTTATTCATTGATACTGACCCGTGGAGGCCTACAGCAGTGGCAAGACCAGCAATGCCTGCACCGACGATCACGATCTCTGCCGCGATCACTTTCTCCTCCTCCACGCCCATCGTCTTCCTTTTTATTCGGATGAAGCGTACAAAGTAAATTGAGATTATTACTTGTCTAAAAAAAAGTAAATTGAGATTATTCGTCGTATGATTGCTGAAGAAGTTGCTATGAACTTTGAGCTCAATAATGGAACATTCAGCTTAGGATATGGTTATATGTAATTATATGGTGGACAATTTCGTAAATGGGAGATTGGAGAAGTATGTTTTGTGGATAAGATTAGTAGCTGAAGCTTTGTTTGATGAAGAATATGCGGCAACATATGTGACACGAGTTGTTCAATGGCTTGTGTTTATTTGGTTTCTGCAGCCTATGTGCCTTCGACTAGAAACATTTATGACCACGCCAACCCGTTTATGCAATGTTCTCCTCCAGATAATGTGTTTTAACAGTTCTAGCAAACTGCTACAAGACTATATCTTTACGTGCTCACATATGGGAATATGGATATCATAACAAATAAACATCTTTCATATCCGGGCATTGCAAGAGCTCAATCATCGAGGTAAGGGTAAAGTCAAAACAAATGCAACAACACAGATAATCACTCGTGAAGAATAAAACCAGGAAGGGACTAGATATCAATCTTGACCCAACTGGTAATATTATTACAACATTGAAATCATCGCCCGATACTCTCGGGAAATGAAACCCCTAACCACATAATTAGAGAAACCATTGTACATTATTGAACCAATGCTTCTTGACCTACATGATTAGAGGACGATGAATGCTGGGAATGCCAAAATGAGTTAAAGCCAGCTAACCTTGAAATATCATTAGTCATTCTCGTCTAAAAGGACTCATCGAAATTGAGAATGATGCCTCAAGACTCACTAAAGGATTTCAAGATGCAGAGACAACATACAGGGAGAAACAAGAAAAAAATTGGACAAATAGAAATAGAATTGTCGTACAAACTGTAAGCAAATTTCAGGAGTTATGGAACGTCCAAAAGACCAGAAACTCGAATCAAAACTCATCACAAGAAAAATATTTCTAAATACCCAATTCGTGACCGTTTAGCTCCCGAGTACATCAACATGCTATATAACTCATTCTCTGCTACAGCTTCAAACGTCAAATTAGGGACTTGAGAGCAGCTAACTTTGCTCTATTTGAGCCAGTACGAGAACATCCATCAAGTCGTCTCCACCGGCAACAGCGAAACTGTGTGATTCTCCGAGTCTCTGAATCATTTAAGGGCTAATCACTCAATCATGAGAATCAGCAGCAAAATCCAGTCACTGCTCCTATAAATGCTGAGAGCTTGGCGTACACCAGATACTGCGGATTCTATCCGCTGTCTGGGAATTTAGCCTCGTAGTCCTGGGGAACCTACAAAAGTGTAAATAATTCCAATTTTACATTGTGAATCGTCATCCTATGTAAAAGGAGAAAATGAAGCATGGGAAAAGATTGAAATGATGGGGAATTACTAACCATGAAGGTTGCGGTTATCATCTTCCCGGCAAACCATCTTCCATGCAATGCATTTCGCGCACTTAGTGCAGATTGTGAATTCTCAAATCTCAAGTAAACAAAACCACTGCTGTGCCTGTTTTAAACCAACAAGGACACAGAAACAAATATTAACACTGGTCTTCATGCTCAACCATGACAGTAGCTTCAATCAATTTCATTAGCATATTTATATTCTTATCAAACACAGATAAATATTTCGACAGAGCTTCATCTAAGCTGGGTCGTAACTCAGTCATCGTAATTCAGGTAAATCGCAAATACAGAGATCCACTTGGAAAAAACTCCTTACTTGTCAACGAATATGTGCTTCAGACCTCCGTATTTCGCGCATTCATCTTGCACGTCCTCTTTGATATCCAGATCGAAATCTGGTTCAGACTGTCAGAGAAATCATGTGATGATATCATGATATATTCAGATAAACTTACATAATAAGTTAAAGAAATAATGATTAATTTAAAATTGTTCTGACTAACCTCTACATTTGGATCAAACATATTTTTCAGTAAGAGACATTCACTGGGGACACCGATGGGTTCCACCGTTGGAATATTAGCAGCAGGAACAGAGAGACCGGAAACAGGCCACCCTCCCACCGCAGGGATAGAAGCCTGCATGAGAGGAGCAACCATTGAGGTCGCAGGACCGAGAATTGATGCAGTAGGAGTAGCAAGAACACTGCCCGGAGTTACAAGAGAACCAGCAATGCTGAGACAAAACAAGGCAAAAGTAGCCCAATCAGGTCAATTGAATCGAAGAGCAGAATCGTGTGCAGGCATTTTATGGAACTTTCAAGAAGATAAATAGATATGCAACCCAGAGCAAGCACAATTCGGATTCATGAGACTTATCAAAGCTTTGAAGCATCTAGAGGATTTTGTGGATGCATAGCGTAGAGCCGCGATCCAGGCCACTCTATGTTGACCAGCAGTCATTGTCAAATTATGTTTTTTTGCCGTTATTATGTTTTAAGTCAAAATCAAAAACAGCATCTCCAATGCTGAAGAAAGTATTGAGTAACAATCCCCTTTCTGGAGATTGAAACGGAACATGGGGATAGAATGAGAGCGGGCTACATGCAACTATTGTAATGATAAAGAATAAGTTAGTTGTAAATTTAATGCTCTGAAGCATGCACCATACTTGGGTCAACTATTGTTAACAAAGATGCCAGTACAAACCTTGAAGCTGTACCAGTTCGATCCAACTTCTGCATAAGAGCAGCACGAGCATGTGCATTTAGGGCCTGCAAGATAAAAGGAACTTCAGCGTCATTCCCATTCAACATTCAAATAAAACATGCCCACTAGGACAGTTCAGAAGTCTAAGGAAGAAGGCAATACAATTGATGAGAAATGGATGCAGTTCATGCATATCCTCATAATAACTTTACTGATGCAGAAGTACCAAAAAAACAAATAAATTCACGATACATCAACTCATTCATAGACAATTGTAATGCGTGCCACCAAGTCAATATGACAAATAAAGGAGGGAAAAAAAAAAAAAGAACAGATATATGGATACAAGTTATTCTACCCATTTAAGTTTCACCCTGACAAGATGAAATGCATCCAACAGAGATAATAACTGCATATTGTTCATTAAAAAAACCACGGACACCTTCAATTTGGCATGTTGGTCGACTCGGGAAAAAAATTTACACTTACCAAGCCACCACCTTCATCATCATCAAAATCACCAGTGTTTCCACCAGCCTCCTGATTAGCAGTTTGATCTGTCACAATTGATACCTACATAGTAGAAGAAAGGGAAAGACAAGTTACAATTAGTTAGCACCTAAATGATAGCAGAACTGGTATCACCACAAGCAGTGAATACTTGGAAAGAACAAATCACTAGACGAGCTTTAACTTTAATTACCTTAATTGTCCGACCAGCAATTTCCACTTGCCCATTCAGATTCTGGGCAGCTTTAGCATCTTCTAATCGTGAAAACTGCGTTTAAAAAACAGAGAAATAATGTCAGACGAAATAGAACATGGTTTGAGATATCTGAAGTACCACCACTCCCCCCTCCCCCATAAAATACAACTCTAGAAAACTCAAGCCACACTCGGTCGAAAGTCGCCACCAAAGAAAGTTGTAGCATTTTGCCCCTATAAAATAATTTACTTCCTACCATTGAAGTTTGAACCTTCTTCAGGTTTCATTATTGATTAAATCATATAGGGACCAGTTATTTCAAGTAGATGGTAGTCTGCATAACATGCACCGTTGATGCTCGACCCCCTTATCATCTTCTTATCTCGTATACTTTAGTCATGGAAAACGAGATACTAAGATGTTCACCTGAACAAAGCCAAAACCCTTGCAATGCCCTGTCTCGTCAAGGGGCAACTGCACCAGCTCTAAAGTACCAAATGGTTCAAACACCTGCAAAGTCAAGTTTAGGTCATTCAATACATAAACTTTGAAACTCAAATCAGATCAAAAAAAAAGAAATCTAGGAAAAGAAATACGAATTGCTTCTATTGGCAGGTCAAATAACCAAATGCTTTCATCTTCTCAACTGCCATGGCACACTGACGGCTACGTAACTATGAAGTAAAGCAAAGCAAAGTCTCACTGCAACTTCTCAAACAAATTTATTCATTCTCAAGAAAGCTTTGTGGTTTTTGGTCGAGGATCTCAACATAAAAGGATGAAAAATAAGGTGCAATGAATTTCAACTCCAAAGACCGAAATAGCCAACATATGAGGAGGATGTCCTCAAGAGTCAAAACTTTTGAAAACCCGAAGTCACATAAAATCTCGTTTTCAAACCGCAGCTTCTTTTATACCCTATCCCGGAAATATCCCGGCAAATAAAGAACTTCATCCATGAGTAACGAGGGATACAAACAAGGAATTTCCATGCAGGCCAAAAAAAATCTCAATTCAACATGATACACGGTGTGTAGCATTGGGTATCTGGATCTCGAATTTCACACCTGTCGAAGCTGATCTTCCATAATATTATAGTGTAAGTTGCCAACATACAGCCGACGGCCTCCTCCTGAGTTAGAGCCCGCCAGTCCTCCAGCTCCACTAGTTGCAGTGGACTGAACCAAGTTCTTTTCAGCTTCTGATGGCTTAACCATTACTGGGTGTCCATGAAGAGGCTGACCCGAGAGTGCAATAGCCATGGGCACCGACATAGCATCATAGAACTCAATGTACCTGCAGAGTAAATAGGTTTTTACTTTAGATCCTTGAAGAACAGTGCTAAATGCAAGTCCACATACCAGCCACCATTCTTGTAATTTTCCGCGACTAAATAAATTCGCATAACCAATAAATAAACAAGCAATGACTAACATAGAAATGAAACTTTTGAAGAGGCAATTCCATCTGACAATCCTCATCAGGCTGATGGATCAACTAAATTTCCAACTACGAAAGCTAATTGCATTTGAAGCAACCATTTTACTTCGTCTATAACTGACCATGTGCTCTAGTTAAAACAAAAGCACGAAAACTGAACTTGCAATAAGACATGGTTCTATGTAGTATAGTATGTAGTATGTAGTACGATCTTCCAATTGCATAATATTCAAGGTTAATCCCAAAGCTGAAGCACAAATGCACATTCCTGAGTTAAAATTGTCATTAATAATTTGAAGGACTAATTTGAAATTATGAAGATTCGAGGGGCTTATTTAGAATTAACTAAGATTTGAGGAGCTTATATGGCAAAAACCCTTTAATTTATGCCACCAACTAGTTCGAACAGCACCCAGTTTTAACCAGATCATCTCAATCAGCCCACAGTATAAATGTCATCAACAGGTTTCAGCAGCGCAGGAAGGGAACCCACATAGTAATACCAATGAATAAAACCACAATATTAGCTTCAATGTAGGTAAGTTGCCCCGATTACATTTCTAAATCAACAACAGCTATACATGCAAAAAATCACAAAGAGTCAAAGTCATGTAGCAATGTCTTAATTCTTAAATCAAAATTAAACAGACTTACCCCACTCCTTTTGACCTCCTTGAATTCCTATCCATGATGAGCTGAACATCTCGTACCTAAAATAATTTTCCACAAAATTCTACTTAAAATTATGAAATAAGTAAAATATAGCATCATGCAAATGTCAGTCTGATCTCTTTCCCGAACAAGTTCAGAGGAATAAGTTCTTAACAATCAAGAGACAGTTAAAATGCATTACACCTGCTTGAACATTAATGTCAGGATAATTACTGACATGAATACTGATGGGAACAACTTCTGACTTAATTCAACCTTTCAAGCCAAATGAAAGCATCTCAAATCATTGCCTCTGTCTGCCATCAAATTTTATTTAAGGAAGAGACAGAACGTTTAGGATCTTCAGCCATGGCCATTGTATTCCTTTCTTGAAGTTCTTATGGAAAAGTAGGCCCTTGGGGGAAAACAAAGCGAGAGTTTCTCAAAAAATATGAGAATACAAGCAGCTGAGAAACAAAAACTTACCTTGCCTGCCCTAGAGAAAAACTCAAAGACATCTCTTTCATCAGCCCTTAAAGCAATCTGTCAAAAGTCAACAGTGATTGTAAAGCATGTAAATGAACACCCATCCACCCTCATCGTTTAAGAAAAATATAGGTAGTAGGATTATGATACCTGATACGCAAATACGGTTCTCTGGTCCCGTTCGGGGTCAGGTGCTGGCTCATTGGCCTGTTCCTTCTTCTGTTTGTGACGCCTGGAAGAATATGAAGAAGAATTCATATATTAAACGGAAGAGCAAGAGAAAAGTATGGACATGATGAAACAAGCTTTGGTAAGTTGTCCAAGGAAACACAAAATTCCAGTATACACCAAATAAGGCCTAAATCTAAACTATCTTTAATACTGAGGACAGGAGGGAATAAAATCCTCAACCCTGTGCACTATAAGATAGCAAAATATAATGCATGTGACCTAACTAAGATAACTTGAGAAAAAAAGATATGCAAAAAAGAATTACCACATAGAAGGTTATGGTGTTCCGAAACTTGTATTGAAAAAAACAAATAAACAGGGAACACCAAAATTCTGACTACGACAAAGAGCACTAAAGACCTTTCTCGTGGAAGGAGGTGCTTACATTAAGTTGGTTCACAATTCAGACAGAACTCAATTATGAAAGAGAACTAATAAGATTACTCCGCACTCAAGCACTGGAGGTACAGGCGTCAAAGGGCACTTTAAATGTGAGTGTCACCACACTGAAGAATCAAGTACAGAAATGACCAGGTAGGAAGTTAAAAAGAGAGGAGAAACTCTTCGGGGTTATAGCTAGAGACTTCAAAATAACAAGATAATTTCTAATATTCCTAAAATCGCACCTACGATTACTACAAAGAAACCAAGAAAATAACGTCTCATGAATGAATACTTCAATAGGAGAGAAGATAGGAAGGTTGAAGCAACATGAGTAAACTAACCTAACACTCGTAAGTCAAAAGACAAGAGTTGACCACTATACAATTATCCTGCAAATTGCAATACTTTTAGACAAAAAGAAAATTTGATTTCCAACAAGCACCAGAACATGGAGTGCTTCTCTTAAGCAAAGCCCATCATTTCATCAACTCTGCAACACAACAATGTAATTGAGCACCTTAGTTTAGTGGTGGAGGATAAACTCATAACAGAATATTATCACAAAACATAACAACGCAATTGCTCCAACATTGCAACCTGATAGCAACAATTTGCACCTGTTATCACCAGTCTAGTAGATCCCCAAAAACGTTCTAGTGATTTCTCTGGCATATCTACGAGTTTCCAAAATCAAGTATCAAGTACTCCGTATTGTATACCGCAAGAAAAAGATAGTTTGGATATCCCTGAGTAAATATATGAAACTCTATAAACGTAGAGTATACAAGGATCGAAACTAACGGTGGCTACAAGGATCGAAACTCAACAACTTGGACATGAGAAAATGCAGAAAATATTTTACAAGCCACATTATCATGTAAGGGTCCCGCAGTGAAAAGATTTTGAGAGCGAATTGTATACTGCTCATTACATACCTTCCATCTCTGTCTTGTTCCCTCGATTCTTTTTCCTTTTCTGTCACTTGGAGATCCTTGTCATGGCTCTTCATGCTGACATCTTGATGCTTCACTGAGTGACTCCTGCTACGGTGATCACGTTCTTTCTCTTTGTCCATCTCCTTCCCCCTCTCCAAACCAATCTCTCTCTTTTCTCGGTCATGAGATTTGTCTTTGTCCCTATCTCTGTCCCCTTCCCTTCTATGGTCCCTGTTCCTTTCTCCGTCTCTAATACGATCTCGCTCCCTCCCTTTTAAGGTTTCCCTTTCACCTTCTTTGCCCCTGTGATCACGACCACTTCTATGATGTACATAATCTTTCTCGCTCCTATCTCCATCTCTTATCCGAGAAGAACGCTGAGAAGAAATCCTATCATTGCGACGGTCATCCCCAGGCTTCCGGTCTTCTAGTTCGTTATCCTCATCATCAACCTGACTTTTGCGCCTTGACTTCCGGCTTTGTCCCCTTTCTCCGGCCTTCTCATATTCATCTCCACCATTAGTAGTGTCCTTTGATTTGTGGGGTTCTGGGTTTTCAACGGTCTTCTCCAAGTAATCATACTCATCAAAATCCATCAAGAACTCCCAAAATGTCCTATACACCGCAACAAAGCTGTAATACACAAGAAAGCACTGGCAGTAACGAACTGTATTTTGTTTGCATCAAGTGGAAAACAATATTGTTTCGATAATCCTATAGACTTAATACTTCCAAGAGCAATATATATGCTTTCATCTAGCAATTGTCACTGATTCTTAACCTCTGGCATCTTGAAAAAAAAAATTAGTAAATGTTAACTTTCAACCATAAGTATTATCAAATGCTCAATTTGTGACATCATTTCACTAGAATCATACAAGACTCTGTACATCTCGCCCTCCCCATCACCTGTCGATGACGGGCTTACCTGTGTTGTTGTTGTATTTCACTAGAATCATTCCATAAAAGAAGAGCAAGTAGCTAACCAAGAAGAAATAGAACAACCGAGCTGTGACAACTTCACTCTAAACTGAAAGAATCGCTAGCAAAATCACAATACAAGAACCACTGAACCCTAAATTTAATCGAGATCGCAAATTTAGGGTTTCAAATGAGTAAATTGATACCCGAGAGGAGTGATGTCTCGAAGACGAAGATCGGAATCCGAGAGAGGGATCGAATTCGGCGTCGACTCGTCGGAATTCAGGAACCCTAGAATTTGGGGTGTAGAATTGAGTAAACTTGTTTCGATTAGGGTTTGACCAACAAGACGAGGATAAGGGCCAATCCTGTCCGTTCATAGTAACTAGTAATCATAAGGACTTGGATTAAATCTGAACTCCCTGAAGGTATGTTTTTTTTACATTTTTCTTCATTTATTTATTTGTTTTTTTTTTTTTTTTGGTTGAAAGGTTGATTGTGGGCGAATTTCTATTATTCTTTGTCAGTATATAACGCATGAAGTATATGACTGATGAACGAAGAGAATCAACTGTCTAGTCTATGGTATTCTTAAACATAGATCGTTATTTCATGGACTGTTCTGTTTGTTTTTCTTTTGATTCAAGAGCAAACAAATTCTCGATAAAAACGAAAGCAATGCAACACAATCCTTTGTTATATTGCCCAGAATGGATAGATCGCCCTTCCTCGCTCTTTCTTCAATTATGTTCATCACGAAGCGAATAAACCTATAACATCTTAAGTCAATTCTAAAGTAAAGCCTTTATATATTACCTTCGAACCTTCTGCACAAGATAACCACAACATTTATACGTGAGAGTTATTGACGTAAACCTTGACTTATAGTGTGAGATGAAGATTATCAAATCATTTTGTTGCGATTTAAATCTTGAAACAATTTTAGAATTGTAATCCAGCAGACAACCGATCAATTCACAAGCACAAGTGATTTTTTTTTAGATCGCTCTCTCCTGTGCATCGCTCTGAAAATACTAGTTTCTCTCTCTCCTTATTTTCTACATAATAAGGGTCTATTTATAGGGAATAAAAAAATCAACAAGTTAATGCCAAAAAATAACAATCTTCATCTTTGGCATTTACTTCACGATCCATACCAGAGCAACTCACTAACGAACTCCCGTGCCACAACCTGACACGTCCTCGCATCCCCTTTCGCATAGCGGAGATGTTCCACCACAAACTCAGCACGAAGAAACGTTGATCAAGTCTAAACAACCCTCAAACTTGATCTTGGGAACTATCTTGGTAAACATATATGCCGCATTCTCCTTTGTGTGAATTTTCTGCAAATCTACAACCTCGGAATTCAACCACTCTCTAATCTTGTGATAACGAATATCAATATGCTTTGTCAGAGCATGGTAAACCTGATTCTTGGCCAAGAAGATTGCACTCTGACTGTCACAAAACACGCAGACACCTTTTTCCTATTTAAAACCAAGTTCTTGTACTATATTTCTGAGGCATATAGCCTCCTTTCCTACCTCAGTCAAAGCGATATACTCTGCCTCTGTGGTGGATAGAGCAACTACATCCTGCAGGACTGACCTCCAGCTCACGGGACCACCACTGAAAGTAAATACATACCCGCTAGTAGACCTTCTGGAATCCAAATCACCTGCATAATCTGCATCCACCATGCCAACTACATCACTCTTCGCAACCTGGCCATCAAATAAGATGTCATAATCTGTAGTTCCAGCCAAGTACCGCATAATCCACTTCACAGCATTCCAACGCTCTCTTCTTGAATTAGTCATATACCTGCTAACTACACCAACAGTTTGAGCAATATCTGGATGAGTACATACCATAACATACATGAGATATCCTACCGCATTAGCATACGGTACACGAGACATATGTTCCACCTCTTTATCTGAATCTGGACACTGTTGAGTTGATAGCTTAAACTGAGCACTCAAAGGAGTTGCCACTGATTTTGTGTCCTTCATGTTAAACCTCAGCAAAATCTTCTCAATGTAGCCTCTCTGAGTAAGACACAGTTTCATTGATGCTCTATCACGAACAATCTCCATGCCTAGAATCTTTTTCGCAGCATCAAGATCCTTCATCTCAAATTTTGAGCTCAACATTCGCTTTAACTGAAGAATTGCATCTCTATTCTTCGAAGCTATTAGCATATCATCTACATAGAAACTAAGCAGCACAATAGAACCATCATCACAAAAGCGGAAATAAACACAAGGATCATACTCACTACGAGAATATCCGCGAGAAACTATGAACCCATCAAATCGCTTGTACCACTGCCTTGGCGACTGTTTTAGGCCATACAGCGACCGCTTCAGCTTGCAAATCAATCCTTCTTTTTCAGGTTCCACGAACCCCTCTGCCTGATTCATGTAGATGGTTTCCTCTAAAAAACCATGAAGAAATGTTGTCTTTACGTCCATCTGCTCTAACTCCATATCAAATGGTGCGACCAATGCCAAGATCAATCGAATAGATGTGTGCTTCATCACTGGAGAGAAGATCTCGTTGTAATCAATACCTCCTTTCTGAGAAAAACCCTTTGCCATTAGACGAGCTTTGTATTTCTCACCCTCCTTAATTCTGAGTACCAACTGGCTTCTTTCCTTCAAGAAATTTCACCAACTCCCAAGTTTGGTTCTTCTTGAGCGACTCCATTTCCTCCACCATAGCTGTCAACCATTTATCACAGTCAACTAAGTTGATAGCCTCATGGTAAGAACTAGGATCACCTCCACCAGCAACCAATGCGAAAGCAAGCATGTTTTCAAAACCGTATCTTTCAGGAGCCTTCGGATTCCGCTTATCTCTACCTGAGACAATACTGTATGACTCCTGCTATTGCACTGGGCCTGTATCAGCTTCAACCTGCTCGACCTGATCAACCTGATCAATCTGATCAATCTCCGTCGAGCCCTGCTGATTAGAAACTTGCTCATTCGTCTCCAGAAGCTCTATCTCGATCTACTTATCATTGACATTAACATCTTCCCTGTTTTGCTTTACCATGTGATCTTCATCAAAGATCACATCTCTGCTGACCACTTTCTTCTTTGCTACAAGATCCCACAACCTATACCCCTTCACATCATCCTCATATCCAAGAAAGATGCATTGTTTTGATATAGCATTTATCTTAGATCTCTCAAAACTCTGCATGTGAACATAGACAGGATACCCAAAAACTCTCAGCATAGAATAATCAACAGGTTTTCCAGACCATACCTCTTCTGCAATGCGATGATCAATGGCTGAGGAAGGACTTCTGTTCATGAGGTAACAAGCTATGTTAACAGCCTCTGCCCAAAAGTTCTTAGGCAAACCAGCATTCAATCTCATGCATCTACCTCTCTCTAACAAAGTCTTGTTCATCCTTTCAGCTACTCCATTCTGCTCTGGTGTACTCCTAACCGTGAAGTGCTTGATGATACCTTCATCTTTGCAGAATTGAACAAACTGACCATCTGTGTACTCTGTGTCATTATCAAACCTAAGATACCTCAGCTTCTTTCCTGACTGAGTCTCAACTCGAGCCTTCCACTGCTTGAAGATGTTGAACACCTCTGATTTCTGCTTCATGAAATAAACCCAAACTCTCCTAGAGTAATCATCAATGAAGCTCACAAAGTAC
>JAOVYX010015279.1:0-28524 GCA_035668315.1 Drosera spatulata
AGCTCAGTTATGTGACTCTTTAAGATATTGAAACTGCAAGGTATAGGAGCCACCATTGGGTTGTTTGTGTCAACAATCGGCTCATCAATGTCCTCAATCCATCTATCAACACTTACTACGCACATTTCTCTTTCACTTGGCAAGTTAGTGTTTGACATCTGACTAACACAACTTGGTAGTAAAAATTAGTCCTCTCCACTCTCTCACACACACATAATGTAAATAAAAAGTAGAGAAAACACTAGAACATACAAAGAAGCACTAACGCTAATGAATGAATGAAACGTGATGATCAAATGGAAATGAATTCATTACTTCGATTCAATATTACATAAAAGGAACTAAGTTGCATAAAAATAGAATGAAGATGCATAAAGCATAAAGATTCATACATCTTTGAAAAGAAAGAAGTACAACGGAATCAAAATAAAAACCTAACTGAAATGTCAGGAATAACCAACCTCCCCTAAGCTAAACTAAAGTGCAACCTAAATAAAAATACAGACTCATAAAACTAGACTGACTAGCTAAGGAAAATCACATAGAAGGAGGTGATGGAAATCTGCTATCAAGGTATTGGAAAATCTGGCGGTGAAAGTCCTCATGACTCTGCTGAATAGCGTCCAAGCGTGAAGTCACTTGAGACCGCATAGACGTGACATCAGCTCATAGATCAGCTACCTCTTGCCGCAGAGAATAATATGCAGTATTCCAATCCACAGGAGGTGTCCGCTCAGGTATAGAGATCGGTGCATGAGTAGCTGGTGTAGAATGATGGGAATGAGACTGATGTGAATGGGATGACTGACGTTGCTGAGGCTCACCCATAGTAGAATCACCCTCAGAATACTGGTCATCCTCTGGTGCATCTAGTGGAAAGCCCCAATTACTCCGATCAGATAATCAGAGAGAAAAGGATGGCAGTGGAATTCGCAGAGGCTCCTCACCAGCTCTCGCGGTAAAATAGTAGATACCACAGTCAACAGAAATCATACCAATCCTCATCAGGCTGTCGATCCCAAATGGTCCTCTGGTCAGCTCAGTAAGGGCTGGAACAGCCATCATGTCATACCCAAAATGTGCAGCTAAGGGGGTTAGTAACCCACCATTGAGAATCGGCGCCCTAGGACTGTCTGCAGCTACCGCCTCAATCTTTTGCACCAGCAAGTATCCAGTACTAAGGTACGGATAGTCCTGTGGAGACACCAGGTTATGCAGCAGCACAAAGAAAATGCCTAGCTTCTTCTGCGATATAGCTCCGTGGCTACTCTTGGTAGCCAGTAATGTATAGGTTAGGAAACAATGCAGAATGCGCAGAATGGGGTTCCTAAGTGCAGAACGCTTACTGTTGTGGGGGTTGTATCCCCCAGTCGATGTCAACTCTTGCCAGAGATCCTGTAAATGAGGCACATATCCCCTCTCGTAATCCTGATAGGCTCCCAGTCGAAAATGATAAGTCCTACAGAGCTCACTCAGACCTAAGCACCTCATCTCATTTCCTAGCTGGAATGAGACGTACTCCTCATCAGGATCGTCAGCTGGAGCCTGACCAACAGTGCTAGTTTACGTACTTAGAATCTCATGGACTAGGGATGGATACGTAGGCCATCCAGTCAAAAATGTGTGGTTCCATCCCAACTGTGTCACAACATGTATAAGCTCGTTCCACAGCCCATGTGTGGATAATTCACCAGCATGAAGAAATCTAGTCTGACGAATAGCTCTACGAGATACCACTCCATGACGATCCACATACTCTTCAGGAATGATTATGGAATCATATGGAAATGGGACTAGGACGCGTTCAGCTGCAGCAGATGTGCTCGCATCCGATCGAAATGCCGGATTCTTAGTACGAGGCATTTTGACAAAAACCCTAGGCAAATGAACATGAATTCTGTCAAATTCAGGATGTAATTCAACAATCCAGCTATGAATTCATATTCTACACAACGCGTAGATCAATTTTGGAATACAAGATTGTTGAATTTGGAGTTGAAATCACGAATTCATACCTAGGTTTTCTCAAACAAAAACCACGAATTTTGCGGAATCTGAGACGTTTCAGGATGCGTGCGTATACTCAACGAATTCCTCTTGTCGATGCGAACGTATGGAATGCTTGATCGCACGAATTGATTGATGAATTTGAAGGATGATTTGTGAGGAAAATAGTAAGGCATGGCCACGAGAGTTAAGGATAAATGAAAACTGAAGCTTCAGTTCTGTTTTTATCCGGGCAGAGCTTCGTCACACCCGCGACACGGCCCTGTTGCTCCCGCGGTGCCTTGAGTCATGCCCGCTACACCTTCAGTCGTGCCCGCGACACTGTTTTGTTCACCCTGGACAAATTTTTCTGCCTTAACTCCTTCAAGAACAAGTTATAATGCCTTTAGGCATTTATTCCTTCTTTTAAAATCAATTCTAAATGACTTGCATCATCAGCTAGCAGTGTTTAACGTCGTGTATCAGTTTAGGATTTGTACGATCATCAGAATTAAATTGAAATAAATTCGAACTTCAAAAGAAACTTAAACATGGGTTGTCTCCCAAGAAGCGCCTTTGTTTAACGCCGTTGGCTCGATAGCCATGACGTCAGATTATTTCGTTGAAACGCAGTTCGCCTTTTCCAAGGGAATTTCATCGAACCACGTCGAATCTTGAAGTTCGAAGTAACGTTTCAATCTATGACCGTTAACTTTAAAAATCTTTGACGTCTCCCTGCTTTGAATTTCTACTGCTCCATGATTAAAGACCTTTCTGACAATGAATGGTCCTTCCCATCGTGATTTTAGTTTTCAAGAAAATAACCTTAAGCGAGAATTGTAAAGTAAAACCTTATCTCCTTCCTTAAAGTTTTTCCGTGAAATGTTCTCGTCATGAAGTCTGCATGACATCCTCATGATTTTAGTTTGTACGGTGTTGTTTGCATTGCATCCTATTTGCGCATGGGAAACACATATAATAAGCATGTCAGCTGAAATGGGCATGTATCCTGTGTTACTAGGCTTCCAACCTCACGGTTACGTGTTTGTTTCAGGTAATAAATAATCGTGAGATGGATCGTCTTACAACGATGTATTTCTGGATATTTTATTTTCGTGAAATAAAGGATATTGTAAGTTGGACATTTCTTGATGGTTCCTATGTTTCTGATACTTAAACCCCCTGTAATCTTGTCGTCTTGCTTCGAATGAACTTTGGAGCGACAGTAACACCACGTGTCAAGCAGGTATTGTACAGAAAATCTTGGGACGTTACATAAACGAATGATGAAGATCGATATATTTGATTTAAGTAAATCGATCAAAGTATCGTCAACAAATATATTCTTAGAGGTTGATCCTTAAATAAACTTAACAAAGATAAATAATGAGATAGATAACAATTGAATGTAATTATTGTTTTATTAAAATATTGAACGTTTATAATGAAAGGTTTAAAAATTGATTAAAATGATGGCCTTTTGTAAATACACTTATAATAGCAGTACAAGAGCACGTCAGTTTTGGACAATGAGGTAAACCCTAATCCCCTTTCTTTCTCCCCGACTCCGTCGCCTCTCTTTTCTCCCTCCCTGGTCCGCCGTCGCCCCAGTCGAACCCCAACGCCATCGCCTCGCTCATATCACTGTGTCGATCGAAGCCAGGAGCCGTCGCCAGTTGTCCTTGGTCGGCCTTCATCAAGGACGTCGCTGTTGACCCGCTTCTGGACGCTGACGACTTCGCGAGAGTTAATAATGTTGTTGGCTGCCTTGTTGCCGATATAATGGGTGTTGTGAGGGACCAAAGTCATAGCCGTCGTCGAATGGTGCGTGTGGCTAAGGGCGATGGAGTTGGTCAGGGGAGATGATTGAGTCAACTTGACACCTTTTGGGTGTTAGTACATCCAAGTCAGTGTTATATTATATTCCTTCCGTCCTATAAACTTTACAACATATACGTATTTTGTATTATTCTATACACATGGATATAAGTCTCGTTTTAATGTAAAATCACATCTGATCGTCCCACAACATGTCTTAGGTTGAAGTACGTAATTTAAACAAACATAGATATTTCACGATAAATTTATAAAAAACTACATTTGATCGTCGTTGCATGCGAGTCAAATTTTACATCGACACGCATGTAAAATCAAAAATTATAAAGTTTATGGGACGGAGGAAGTACAGTATTATATTATGTAATACTAGTAATATATTAGCAATGCAATTAATTATCATGATGAGTTAGTAATAGCAATTATCTTGTCTCGTAGGGAATTGTGTCGCGAAGCATCCTTCAAGAGCATTAATTCAACCAAGCAATCAAGTTGTTTAATTCGTCAAAAGGTAACATCGAACCCGTGTCTATTTTTGTGTAACGGTTAAAGGTCACTATCTTGAACGGTGTGCTATAATTAATAGGGTTGATGTGAATGATTGATTGCATGTATGATTGATTGGATGCACATGTTAATATAAGAAATAATTATTTTTATAATATTGGTTGCCTCTTGGTTGCAGGTGTAAATCTCTATGATTTGGATTTTGGTTAGATAGTTAGGATGCATAGCGACCTTAAATGGGATGAGATGGTATAGGTTGAGACTGAATTAATGATTTAATGGATTGAGAATTAATAAATAAATTAATGAGTTGAAACAATGATTGGGACAAGTTAAATACTAGCTAGGGAGGGTGGACTACGAGGACACCCTTCCCGTGCATGCAACGGTAATGAGCATTGGCCGTATTAGCATCAAGGATTGGCCACTAGGGAACACTTACTGAAGGAGGCCCCTATGTCAACCATTAGGGAGTCACGCCCCTAATTAGGAGACCGAATTAAAAAACTTGTCATTAGTCGCTAATATGAATAAATGACTTGGTTGGGAAATTAAATTTATGTAACGTAAATTATAAATGAATGGGCCAATCGGACTGTTTGGATTTTCCTAATGTTTATGATTTATTATTTATTATTTATTTTCGTTTAGCACCGCATCCTAGGTGATGTGTTGTAATCTAGTTTGCGATCGGTTGATGCGTTTATGAGTTTGATGGTGTGCTGGTTTTAATGTAATCCACCGTAATTACATTAATCCCTTTGGGGTGAAATAGGGCATATGGTATTACGGGGCCTTTCGCACACGGTTTACTATTTCATTTTAGGTTTGTTACAGACGGACGATGGGACGACTTAGAGCGAGATTTATTGCATTTGCATTTAGTTTAGTTAGACTTTATTCAATAAATGGATAACGTTATTTTGAGATCTTATTTTATCTTCTGCTGCGAGACATTTAAGATCACTGATGTAGTTTTTAGGATTTTGATGTTAGATGTAATTTCCTTTATTTCTAAGGCCTAAACCTTATAGAAATTTAATAGCCTTGCTAAGAATTATTATTTTTAACGGCTTGAAAACTTTGGTTGGTGATGAGTGTAAAAACAATCGCGTTTTATTGATGTTAAACCTTTTGTTCGGATAGGTGAGACGGTTCATGTCATGTGAAGCGATGGAATGTGTTCGGATGTGTTTCGTTTTGTTTTGTTTTTAGTCATGAGTCTTTTGTCTTGCTTGAGGACAAACAAAGGTTTGACTTGGGGGAATTTGATGAGTGTGTGCAGACTATGGACATGAATTTTAAATCATCTTTCACATATATATTGAGTAGAGCATATGAAGCAAGATTTGTGTATTTGATGGCATTCAACAGTATCTACGATATTTCACCCTCTAACATGTGAGTTTTAATTTTTATATGTCCTTGTTGTTTTTCATTCTTTATCTTTAAACATTTAGGACAATGTTTTGTTCGGCCTGGGTGGATGGATGGACGAGTAGGGTCTTTTCTTTTGTTCTGAGTAATTTTTCATTAAAATTTTTACAAAATTGAAAGAAAAAAATTGGAAAATCGAAAAAAAAAAAAAGAGAGAGTAAGAGTAAAAAAAAAAAAGAAAGGGAAAAATTGTGTCTTTGTTTTTTTTTTTTTTTAACCATGGCTTGATCATAGTAAAATGATGAGGATTATTTAGTATGATCGTTACACGAGTATATGTAGTTTGAACATCATCTCTAAGGAAGTTTACGTCCTAACTAATGTCATTCCATTACTTCTCTATAGTATGACTCTTTCATGTGTAGATAGCGTTTTAGTGGTGACTTGAACCGTAAATAGACATTTAAAAACCTTCATGTTCCCTTTTTATGTCATCCATCACTATATCCACCGATTAGAGGGTGGCATGGTGTGAGTTTTTGAAAAAAAAAGTTTTTTTTATAAAGCACCCATCTTGCATGGTGACCCTTATGCTATTTTTTGTTATTGAAGAATGTTTTAGACTGTTTGTCATAGCTAGTCTGATCTGTTGAATCGGGTCGGACCATATAATGATCCGATCATATGTCAGACTGATCTGATGATGTGAGACCGATTTGGGGATTCATCGAACGATCTGCACACCAAGAACCAAGAAAACGCCATTAACCGGGAGACCGAGATGCGTACCTCGGACACTCGCTCCGACGCTCAAGTTAGTATGTGCCCAATTTGGGTGAGAGGAATGTGGGATGTGGAATGTGGAATGTGGAATGTGGAGTAGTGGAATGTGGACGAGAATGAGAATGAGCCAATACCTCCTTGGGAATGGTGTACTTATAGGGGAGAAAACCCTAGTTGGGTGGGTCTTTTTCTTACCCCTCAAGGCCCATTTTTTTTACCTTTGAAGGCTCACTTCCCTTATATTGACTCTCCCTTCTTACTAATGAAAAAAGCATTTGACTTGACTTGTCCTTGACCATAATTTTCACTTGGTTGACCATCATTTGCCTCCCAAGCCTTTGAGATCGACCGATCTGGTCGGCACAAAGGGTTGTATTCTCTTTTATCTATTCTTAGGGTGGAGCGTAGGACGATATGTCTGATCGAGCGTCTTCGCCTTCTTAGACCGTACTGAGGTCTGAACAATTGGATTGGTCTCTCCGCTCGAACAACTTGTTAAAAAGGGTAACCACTTCAAGGTAGGCTCGTTATTGATTATTCTATGGGACTCTCTGCCCCCGTGCCCCAATCTGGGCTGTTTTGCCTTGTCAGGGCTAGTTTGACGGATCAGGTCTTGCCTGGGGACCCTTTGCCCCTGTTTCCCTATTTTTCGGGGTCAGGTGCTTTTGACTGGGATGTGTCAGACCAAGTAGGTCGTTTATGTTAGGATCATCAACTATTTCGTGTCCTCGACAGACGTACGTACGCTGACGGGGGTCCAGGGGTAGCTTAAAAGGTAATCTTTTTGACCAAGCCTTGACCAACCTTATATATATATATATATATAAGATTGAGGGAGGTGGTGATCCCTTTTCTTTCACTTCATTCATATTCCACCAACCATTTCAAGATACCATAGGAGAGGAAACCAGCCAAGGTTGATGTTCCGTGGTCGGAGATCGTTAGGGTCGTGTGGAGGGAGGTTGGTCCACTCGTTTGGGCGACATAAATTGAGGTCGGACTTGGTGAGTTCGATTCATTCGGTTTGGCTTTGCTTGTTAGAGGTCGTCCTAGCCAGGTCGCCCTGATTGGGTGACGATTCCGGACCGTCAGGGAGGTTAATCGTCTGGGTATCGTGGTCGTGTGGAGGATCAGAGGTCGGATCTCCAAGCTCATTCGGAAGTGCTAAGTGGTGGCGAGGTCGGGCAGCTCTTGGGAGGTCGGACGGATCCCACGAGGTCGGACAGTTTTTGGGAGGTCAGACAGTTTCCTTGTCCCGGTTTATTGATTCTCACAATTAGGTACGGATTATAATTTAGGCTCTTTACTTGAAGATATCGATTCCGATTTGGAGGATGTGGGACCTGATCTTGCCGACGTACCCTTAGATCGATCGGCCCTTCTTGACCTTGTTGTTCTCCCGTCGTACCGACCTCTTGGAGGTGTAAAAGTCTACGAGCGGGTAAAGGAGGTCTTGGGACACGATTCTCCCCCTCGTGATAGACGGCTTGCCGAGTCTCATTCGACTGGTCGTTCTTCCGGGGGCGTGATCGATTCTCCTCGCGCTAACACCGCCCATGAGACCTTGTCTTTGGACGGGAATTCTTCGGACGGGAAGGGCGACGAGGATGAGAGATTCCACCCAAGGACTTCAGTTATTCTTCTAGGATCTCTAAGCAGAGGTTGAAGTCCCTTAGATCCGAGTTCTTTATTCCGCGTGGTTTTGCCATTGATCGGCCCGAGTCTGGACAACAGATATGTACTCCAATGGAGAGCTAAGTTCTTCCCATCTACTTTCATACTTTGAGGGCCGGACTGAGATTCCCAATTCATCGATTCCTCAGTTCGGTCTTCCGGTATACAAGGATGTGTCCTTCCATGTTCTTACCCAACTCGATTAGGATGATGATTGGATTTTATGTGGCCGCTCGAGAGTTGGGCGTGGATAGTGTGGCCATCATACCCGAGCTTCTTTTTAGTTTCTTTTGTCTGAACTACCGTGAGAATGGTTGGTATCACCTAACCTCACAACCGGGTAAGGTGTTCTTGATCGATTTTCAGGACAGTCGCCAGTAGCGTGACCAGTGGTTGTATGTTCGATGCACGGATGGAGTTGTGTTTGACTTTGTTACCCATTGGCGATCGGGTGTTTCTCTTACCCATATCCGATCTCCTATCCTTGGTCCGGAGGAGAGGGCAGCCAGATCGATCATTGACCGTTTCATTAAGTCTGCGCGTACCTTCAAAGTGTTGGACTTGATCGCTGAGGAGTTTTTACATGAATATGATATGAGTGAGTATCATTTTATTTTTGTTCCTCGTTCAGCGTTTTACTGACCCGTGCTGACATTTCTCTTTTGCAGGTATGGTTGCTCCGGAAGAGTTATTGAGGAGGAGGAATGCTAGGCTTGCTGCTAATCCGAAACCCGTTCCGTCCTCAAAGCCGACTCGACTAGCAGAGGTCACCCCACGCCTAACCCAAGAGAGTAGGAAGAGGATCGAGAAGGTATCTGACACAAGAAGGAAGGGAGAGAAGAGGGGTGCCGATGTCGAACCTCTAGATAGCCGCCCGCCCAAGCCTCTTCACACCAGTAACTCTTGACCCCCTAGGTCGGTCGGATCTGAGTTCGGTTCGCCTAACCTCACTGCTCAATCGGACGACCTTCTAGGGGGAGTCGTATATCCGATCGATCCGGCCGGGGAGGAGGCTTATATTCCGACTTGGAGGATTCATCCTGAGGCCTAAGCTTGGACGATGGGGTTCAACGCTCGTATTATACTTGAGTCCATCTACCTTTCTTCCGATCGAGCTATGCAATCTGAGGAAGAACATGAGAGTTTTGAGCATTGTGTCATTCGTAGGCTTATTGGGTACTTTCTTCTTCTCCTTCCTTTTCTCTTTTACGTATTTGTTTTTGCGATTGACCATTTTGTTTCGTTTTGCAAATTGTGATCGGCACACTTGGCCTTCTTCACCGCGTGGATGATCTAATCACCGACAACCGCAACCTTTAACAATCTCAAGAGTAGAGTCAAGTGCTTCGGTCCAAGCTAGACGAGGAGAGAAGGAAGAGGATCGAGGCCGAATGAGATCTCTCGAGCATGCAGGTTTCTCAAGCAGCTGCCATTGCCAAGCTCGAGATGTCGATCGACGAGGTCTCCCAGCTACGGAGGGAATTAGAGGCCGCAGATAAGCGGGCCAAGGAGGCTGAGGAAGATGGATTCAACAAGGGGATCGAGTCCGGATTTGATGAGCTGGAGGAATTCTGTAAGATTCATTTCCCGAATGTCAAGTCTCTTACTAGCTACTCGGAGTCTCAGAGGAGAGCGGATCCCCAGGCTACTTCTGTTGCCGGTCGTTCGACTTAGGATGTTGCTGCGAGGTCGTTCGTTCGTACTGGGATACAGGGGACGAGTGCTCAGGATAACTTGGCAGAGTAGCTGAGTAGGACATCCGTCGATTTTTTGGTAGGATCGACATTCCTTGCTTCCATTTGTTGCTTTCAAAGACGGACCGGTCCATAGTACTTGTTTTTTGATAGTTGGCCGATCTAGAGTACTTGCTTTTGGGTTGTATGTGCGAACTTTTACAATTCGGCGTCGCCTCCCTATGTATGCTTTCATGTATTTTTCTTCTAGTCCAGAATTTAGTTCGAACCTTTTGATGTACTCTATTGACCGTTAGGCTGTTTTCACCTTCGACACTTTACAAGTTTTATGTTGTCGTATCTACAAAGTGATTTTTTGTTGGTCGGGGAGTTCTGCCCTGCCTCTAGACCCTTTCAACCTTGGAACATTGGATTCCCTTCGACTTGGCCATGCGGTCCTTCTGCCGTAGGGGTATACGGATCCATTTTCAAGTCTTTTCACTAGATCGGTTGGTTGTTGTCCCGTCAAATCATGGCGGTCCGTTCGGTCCTTGGCAAATAACTTCATATTGGTTTGTTCGGTCCGTTCGGTCCGGCCGCTATCTTACCGACTAAAGGTGGTTTGTTCGGCCGCCTTTCAGTCAAATATTGGCGGTTCGTTCAGACATTGACCATTTCGATCGTTTTCATAGCGAATTTAGGTCGGTTCGTTAAGAAATTAATAGTTTTCACATAATTCTATTCAACAGAAAACGATCCTTTTATTCATCTTTGATGGAACAAGTACATAGTCACTTCAGGACTTATTTAGACCATTCAATCATCACTTCAGGACAATTTTAGTCTAGTTTAGTACATCATTATTCGAATCGTTCATAATCACTTCAGAATATGAGCATGACTAAGTCCTCCATCTCAAACAAAGTAGAACTTGAGGTCATCCGTACTGAAGGTTCGAGGTAGCTCCTGCCTATTAGGCCGAGCTATCTTGCATGCTCCGTGTGACGAGACTGAGATGACTTTGAATGGTCCTTCCCCATTTTCGGATAGTTTGCCTTCCTTTTTCAAATTCAGCCTTCCTCATAACCCAATCTCATACCTTGAGTTGGCGAGGTCTGACATTAGCATTGAAGTACTTAGCAATCTGCATTTGGAAGGCCCGAGCTCGGACATGAGCTTCTTTTCTCTTTTCTACTAGCAGGTTGAGCTCTTCCCATATGAGTTGTTCCTTCTTCCCCTCGTCATAACATAAGACCCGTGCGGTAGGAGTTTGGAGCTCGACGGGCACCACTGCTTCCATTCCAAAGACAAGTACGAAGGGGGTTTCCCTGGTCGACCGCTTTGGGGTCGTTCGGTATGACCATAGGATGGCACGCAGTTCATCAGCCCATAGTTCCTTTGCTAAGACAAGCTTTTTGCCTAAGGTATTTTTTATCTCTTTGTTCACAACTTCAACTTGTCCGTTGATCCGAGGGTGCTTGACTGAAGCGAACCTCTGCTCAATGCCAAACTTTTGGCAAAATTCGATGAAGGCCGAGCTAGTGAATTGAGTTCCATTATCGGAGATGAGTATCTTCGGAATTCCAAACCGACAAACCATCGATCTCCACACGAACCCTTTTGCAACCCGGTCTGTGATCTTCGGGACGGCCTCCGCTTTGACCTACTTATTGAAATATTCAACAATTACTATGATGAACTTTCTTTGTCCGGCTGCCATAGGAAAAGGACCAAGGATGTCGATTCCCCATTGAGCGAATGGCCAAGGGATCTCTATAGATGTCATTTCTGTGGCAGGTCTCTTGCTTAGGTCGGCCATCCTCTGGCATCTGTCACACTTCTGCACTAAGTCTTTGGCATCAGCTTTGATGGCAGGCCATAAATATCCTTGTCTCATACATTTTTGTGCTAAGGTTCGTGCTCCGTGATGATTTCCACAAATTTCTTCATGGACTTCGGTCAGGATGGACCTAGTTGTGTTCGGCCTTAGGCACTTCAGTAGAGGCATGGAGTAGGATCTTCGGAATAGGTCTTGACCTATCATCAAGTACTCTAAGGCGATCCGTTTGGTTCTTAGAGCTTCTTTCTGGTCCTCAGGTAGGGTCGCGTGCTCGAGATACTGTCTCAGATCGTCCACCCATGACGGGGAGACCTCGATGGCTTCGATCTGATTGCTATCCTTCCTGGGTGATCTCACTACTTTGGTTAGGAACCTGTCTTCCCTCCATTTGCTTGATCCGGACGGAAGCTTGTTTAAGACATCTACTATGCTATTCTCCCCCCGAGGGATTTGTCGAATCTGTAGGTCAACAAATGCCTTGCTGAGTCTTTGTGCATGAGATACGTATCCTTGCAACTTGGGTCCGACCTCACACTTGCCTCCAACTTGTTCCACGACTAGTCTCGAGTCCGAATAGATCTCCATATGATCAACTTTGAGATGCTTTGTTAAACTAAGAGCTGAGATCAGTGCTTCATATTCAGCCATGTTGTTTGTGGCCTCGAACTGGAGTGCAATCGAGCAAGGAAGGTTCCATCCGGTCGGAGAGATTAGAAGTACCCCTGCTCCCGATCCCTTCTTGCAAGAAGAGCCACCAATGTAGGTCTTCCATGTTGTCAGGGCGATCTAGTTCCCGATCGATTCCTCTTGTTCGACCCGATCTGGGCTGAACTGGCACTCCTCCAAGAAGTCTGCAAGAGCTTGAGCTTTTATGGCAGTCCTTGGCTCATACTTGATCCCGTACTCACTTATTTCCATAGCCCGTTTCATCAAACGTCCGAACATTTTAGGCTTGTGGAGGACTTGTCGCAGAGGTAGGTTCGTCACCACAGCGACCGGATGAGCTTGGAAGTAGGGCCTTAATTTTCTCGTTGTAGTAACAAGTGCTAGGGCCACTTTCTCTAATTTGGGGTATCGGAGCTCAGGACTGTGCAATACCATACTGACGTAGTAGACCGGTCATTAGACCACTCCTTCTATCCTTAAGAGAAGAGCAGATACAGCCTCTTCATCGGCTGCGAGATAGAGGTAGAGGCGCTCCCCCTCTTGAGGCCGAGTGAGGAGTGGGATCTCTTGAAGATACTATTTGAGCTGGACAAAGGCGGCCTGACATGTTTGATCCCATTCTATTTTCGACCCAGCTCCCCTTAATGTCTTGAAAAATGGGAGCGTCCGTTTGGCTCCTTTGGAGAGGAACCGAACGAGTGTAGCGATACACCCAGTTAGCCTTTTCGACGTCTCGTCTTGTCTTTGGCGGTTCCATCTTGAGGATTGTTTCAACCTGAGCCAGATTTGCTTCAATGCCTCGGTGCGTGATAGGTATCCCAGAAATTTGCCAGATGCCACGCCAAAGGCGCATTTGGAAGGATTGAGTCTCCTTTTATACTTCCGTAAGAGGTCGAACGTCTTGTTCAGGTCAGACACATGGTGGTCAACCTCCTTAGACTTGGTCAGCATGTCATCCACATAGATCTCCATCGTGCTCCTCAATAACGGCTTGAAACCTGTCTACTAGACGCTGGTAGGTCGCACCAGCATTCTTGAGTCCGAACGGCATCATCTCATACCAGTAAGTCCCTAGGTCAGTTATGAAAAATGTTTTCTCACGATCTTCCGGAGCCATAAATATTTGATTATATCAAAAAAAAAAAAAGCATCCATGAATAACAAGAGCTTGTCGTCGGACGTTGCATCAACTAATTGGTCGATCCTCAGGAGGGGATATGAATCCTTCGGACATGCCTTGTTTAGGTCGGTGAAGTCGACACACATTCGCTATTTGCCATTCGCTTTCTTCATCATGATCATATTAGCCAGCCAGTCTAGGTATTTTACTTCATAGATGAAGCTGGCCGAGAGGAGCTTACCGACCTCTTCTACAATGGCTCGGTTTCGTTCTTCCGCGAAGTGCCTTCTTTTCAGCTTCACTGGTCAAGTATTCTTGTCTACTAATAACCGATGCACGATCACGTCTGGATCGATGCCCAGCATGTCTGAGGGTGACCAAGCAAAGATGTCTGAGTTGGAGAGGAGGAACTTGATCAAATTCGATCTGACGGGGTCGGTCAATTGAGAACCGATCTTTACACACTTGGCTCGATCTTCCGGGTTCAGGGGAATTTCGTCTAAGTCTTCGACCGGTTGGGGTTGAGGCTTGATCAACCTCGGATCAAGGTGCAGTTAGAGGGTTTCTTTTTCTTTTAGATCCGGGTATTGCTTCAAGGTGGCTATATAGCATGCCTTCGAGGCCTTTTGGTCACATTTAATCATGCCTTCTCCTTTCGGGGTAGGAAACTTGATCATCACATAAAACGGGGTGATTATCATTTGGAGGTCTACTATGGATGGTCGGTCGAGAATCCCATTGTAGGCAAAGGGAAGGTCTACCATAAAGAAGTCTGCTATTCGTATCCGAGTCCGACTGGTAGCTTCATCTCCCACAGTTAGTGACAGGGAGATATACCCCTTCGGATATACGGTCTCTCCTGCAAACCCAATCAAAGGGGTACGAAACGACTTGAGATCCTTCTTGATTATTCCCATCCTCTTTATGATGGAGAGGTAGAGTATGTCGGCAGACGAACCACTATCGACCAACATCTTTTCGACATCGTAATCCCCAATGTGGAGGGTAACGACAAGGATATCATCATGGGGGAACTAGATTCCTGGGTCATCCTCGGGTCCGAATTGGACAACAGGGTCGGTTCGTATCTTCTTTCCTCCTTTGGCAGTGGAGTCATCTTGAGGGTCTCGACTCCTACGGGGGGTCTTCAGACCCTATTTCGGGCGATGTTTCTGATGATCACATTAATGCTCGGACGTTGTGGAGACCGATCTGGCTCCCTCTGTTCATCTGGTGACCTTGGTCATTCCTTCCCTTCTAGGACGGATGACCGACCTCATGCCCTTAATCTATGTGAAATTTCTTGAGATGTCCTTTCCGGATCAATTCCTCAATGGCGTCTTTCAGGTGACGGCATTCCTCCGTGTCATGACCGTGGTCTTTGTGATATTGGCAATACCGAGTCTTGTCCCTTGGAGCACCAAGGACGTGTTGTTTCTCCGGGTTCTTGATCAAGAGGTTTTCCTCTTGTACGGCCATGAGTACCTCTCTTCTCGATGCGTTAAGGGGAGTATACTTGTTGTCACCGAGGGAGGTCGACCGAGCGATGTTGTTCCCCGATCTCTTACCCTTCGGATTTTTCTTGTCCGATACTCGGTCAGTCTTCCCAGGTCTTCCTTCCTCATTACTAGTTTCCCTTCCTCGTTCAGTCAAGATTCTCCTCCTTACTAGTTCGTTTCGTCCAGAGTCCGAGCCTCCGATTGCGGATCTCCCTTGCCGTCTCGGCATGAATGTGTTTCCCAACTTGGCTAGAAGGTCGGAGTATGTCCATTGTTCCCTCTTCAAGAGGCTATATGAGAGGTCATCGCTCGCCTAACCGTTTATCAAGGCTTGACATATCTCGTGATCAACCGGATCTTCAACGTTGACCTTCTCGGTGTTGAACCTCTAAACGTACGATCTAAGATCTTCACTCGGTTGTTGAAAGATCTTGTACATATTGCCTTTGTCGTTTGCAATTGACATATTGCCTGTGGAATAGTTTGGTCAATTTCGCAAACGAACCCACCGATCCGGTTGGAAGAGCATTGAACCACACTCGGGCCGGTCCATGGAGAGTGGTTGGAAAGACCTTGCACATTATGGCGTCCGCACCTTGAATATTCATCAAGGTCTGAAAGTTTTGAACGTGCTCATCCGGATCGGTCATCCCGTCATATGTCTCACATGACGGCATGCGAAACCTTTCAGGGGAAAGTTGCTCGTTGATCTCGGCCGTGAAAGGAGGGTTCGTTCTGAATCTGCTCAAACATCTTGTAAAGTTGCTCCACTTTTTGTTCCAATGGAATGAGTTGTCCGTCCGGTTGGAGCGGGACGACTTGGGAAGCTTGGACTCCCTCCGATCGATCGGGTACGAGGGGTCTGGAGTTTATCGACCGAGCGTTCAGATGGTTCCTTAGGTCTTCCCTTCCAGTATTGATGTGATTTCTGAGGTCTTCTTCTTCCGCTAGAATATCTTCCATGCCGGCTCGGTTAATCTGGTGCCGAAGGTCGGTCGGGTCAGTTGGGGGTACTCGTACTGCATTTTGTAGAGGAATGATGGGCGCTCCCCTCTCCATATTCTGTGGAGGTGCCACGTCCGGGCGTAGGGGCAACCTATCGTTCAGTAGGTTCCTCATCTCCCTTAGAGCTTCTTGTATTTGTCTGGTCATTTCTTGATGCAACTCTTGGTACATGGCCATAGTAGCATACTGAACTGTCGAGCTCTCCGCCATGTACTCAGCTTGGGGTGGCGCCTGGTCGACCCCTGTGCGGACCGATCTCAAGGGTCTATCACTTGGCGGAAGTGAAGTGCGACTAGCGGAAGGCATGTTGGATGGTTCTTGTTGCATGTTGGTAGTTCGGCTTAGGGTTATCTGCATGGTGCTGCGTTGATCGTGATCCCTACCTAACGCGCCAAACTGTTTGTCACAGCTAGTCCGATCTGTTGAATCAGGTCGAACCGTATAATGGTCCGATCGTATGTCGGATTGGTCTGATGATACAAGACCGATCCGGGGATGCGCCGAACAATCTGCACACTAAGAACCAAGAAAACGCCGTTAGCCAGGAGACCGAGGTGCGTACCTCAGATACCCGCTCCAACGCTCAAGTTAGTATGGGCCTAATTTGGGTGAGGGAGTGAGTAAAGAAGAGTAGTGGAATGTGGAGGAGATTGAGAATGAGCCAATACCTCCTTGGGAATGGTGTACTTATAGGGGAGGGAAACCTTAGTTGGGTAGGCCTTTTTCTTACCCCTCAAGGCCCATTTTCTTTACCTTTGAAGGCTCATTTCCCTTATATTAGCTCTCCCTTCTTACCAATGTAAGAAGCATTTGACTTGACTTATCTTTGACCATAATCTTGACTTGGGTGACCATCATAGACCTACTTATCAATGAAAAAAAAAGAGAAAAAATTGACAAAGCAATTTACACAAGCAAAAAGCTTCAAAACACTAAGTCTCTTTCCTCGGTAATCAAAATTACCAACTATGGATAAAGGGGGACATGGTATTCAATAAGATGAGTTTGGAAAAAGAAAAAACAAAGATACATATTCGGTAGGAAATGCAGACCTCGTTTAAGACATTGGTAGTTTTGGAAAAAGTCACGTCGGACGCATTTCTGACCGAAAAGGAAATAACAGGGATGGAGTACAGTGAATATTAAAAATGAGTTTCAAAAACGTTTTGTCTTGCTACACCTTGGAAATATCTGCGAAGATGTGAAGGGCCATGTAAAGGAGATGATTTGAGGGGTAATTTATGTGGTGTGAATTGGGATGATGGGTGACTTTAAAATGTTTGGTTCCTTCCACATATATTTAATATAAATGATATATTGCATGTCTTGCACTCCGATTACATTATTGCTCAAGCTATGGAATTTTTTTTTATATTTTGTTTGATTGAGTCCTTAGGCTTTAGGTCAAGTGTTGTCTTGGCTTGGTAAGGGTTGGTTGCGTGAGACGGTTCATGTCATGTGAAGCGATGGAATGTGTTCGGATGTGTTTCGTTTTGTTTTGTTTTTAGTCATGAGTCTTTTGTATTACTTGAGGGCAAGCAAAGGTTTGGCTTGCGGGAATATGATGAGTGTAAAACACTCACGTTTTATTTATATAAACCTTTGTTTGTTGTGTATAAGTCTTTAAATTGTGTTTTTAGTATAGTTTATGTTTTGGAGCTTGGATACTGTTGTTTGCGTGTTCTTATTGTAGATTTGACCGAGAGAAGCAGCTTTTGGTGATTCGTGCAAAAGGATGGAAAAGGCTTGAAGATGATCGAGATGAAGTGCGATGATTTGGTGATCCTTGAAGATAATTTCGATGATCTCTGGTGATGTTCACATGCATTAAATGATGACATTGATGTTCAAAGACGTTTAAAGTTGTTTTGAAGTTAAACCGATGCGTTTGAGGCTATTTTGATCATGGATGATCCATAAAAGTCAAACGACACATAGATGATGATGCGAGGCCATTTTGAAAGTGAAAATGATGTTATTTAAAGTGTTTTATGATGATATAAGGGCTACATAAGGTATACTATTGATCAAGACGGAGTTCGGAGCGAAAAAAAAAATACTATTTTCAGCCATTTAAGGATCTGTCACGCCCGTAACAACATCCGTCACGCCCGTGACAGTGCTTACACTGAGTTTTCAAAGACCATAATGTGGTCACGCCAGTGACAGATGTTATTTTACAAGAGTTTTTTGAGATTTTGATCAGATTTTCTCCTTTTTCTTATTAGAGTTATTAGTTTTTCTATAAATATCACGTTTTGTATTCGTTCTTAGGAGAGATTTTTGACCGTCTTTGAGGGTGGGTCTCTTTAGATTGGATCACTTTTTCATCTTTCATCTTTTCTTTTGCCACTTTGTAGATTGGATCAAGGTGTTTACACTTGAACTACTTCGGATTTGAGTTGTAACCATTGAAGATTGTCTATTTACAGCAAATATCACGTTTTCTCTATTCTCTTTTAGTTTGATGATCATGTTTGTATGTTTATTGATGAATGTAATGATTATCTTCGCTATGAATGAGTAGATCTATTAGTAGAAAACCTAATAATGAAGTCAATGTGATGGAATTATGAGATAATCTATCTAAACCAACAAAACCAGATTCGTTTTATACATGATAGATATTAAAGATTGGATCTTTATCATAGTTCATGAATGATTTCATCTAAAATGACTACCTAGATGACTTTATACATTGATTATATCATGATTAGCTGTATGATTATGTTTAACTTACTCACTTAGATGTTATAGGTTGATCTAGCTGTATGATACATTCTCTTTTGGTCATATTAGTAGCAACTAATCAAGTTTTGATACATTCTTTTTTGGTTATTACTTATGATTAGAACCTTTTGCACGTGAACTGATAAAAAAACGTCTTTTTCTATTTATTCATGTTCGGTTTGTTTTTTATTTGATTCAACCTTATTAGTTTGGCATATACGTTCTCTTTTGATATGTTAGGTTAGTTTGGTTATGTTGGTTATACACTCTCTTTTGGTAATCAACATTCTAAAGAACGTAATATAAGAGACCCTTATATCACAATCAAACCAATCATTAACGAATCCAAACTACAATCAACCCATGATTAATCCCTAAGGTAAGATGAGATATGAAACTTTCTTACGTTTGTTTTCAACAGTTTACAACCTAATTCAATTTTCATAGCAATTTAGTTAGTTTTAATTAGTTCAATTAGGATTTAATTTATTTAATCTTCATGTGTACGCAACGGTAATGAGGATTGTCCATATTGGCATCAAGGATGGCCATTAGGGGAACACTTACTTTAGAAGACCTCTTTGTTAACCATTAGGGAGTCACGCCCCTATTTGTGAGGCCAAATTGAAAAGCTTGTCCTTAGTCGTTAATATTAATAAATGATTTGGTTGAGAAATTAAGATTATGTAACATAAATTATTCATTTATGGGCCGATCAAATTGTTTGGATTTTCTTCATGTTTATGATTTACTATTTTCTATTTATTTCTGTTTAGGACCCCCCATTAAGTGATGTGTTGTAATCTTGGTTGTGAGTGGTTGATGTGGTTATGTGTTTGATGGTATACGGGTTTAACGTAATCCACCGCAATTACGTTAATCCCCTGAGATGAAATAGGGCCTATGGTGTTACGGGACCTTTGGATCACGGTTTATTATTTCATTTTAGGTTTGTTACAAATGGACGATGGTACGACTTAGAGCGAGATTTATTGCATTTGTATTTAATTTATTTGGATTTTGTATAATAAATATATAACGTTATTTTCAAATCTTATTTATTTTCTGCTACGATATATTTAAGATCATAGATATAATTTTTGATATTTTGATGTTGAAAGTATTTATCTTTATTTATAAAATATAAACCTTATAAGATTATAATAACCTTATAATAAATTATTATTTTTAACGACTGAAAACTTGATTGCATTACATTGACCCGGGGGTCCAAGATGATGACCTACGAGTCAGACCTCGGCCTCTCCAAAGAAAGACGACCTACGGGTCAGACCTCGGCATCTTCAAAGAGGACGACCTACGGGTCAGACCTCAGCGCGTTCAGGAAGGATGGTGTAAGAATCAGACCTCACTAATTCAACGAAAAGGAGGATTCATGTCATGCGGTCCGACCTGCTCCGGCTGGGCCCCTGTGGCCTTCTCCTTCTCCCCAACTCTAGCAGCTTCCTCTTCATCTTCTTCCTCCTTTAAGAGGAGTTCGAAGGCAACGTCAATAGTTTTGGCCTGTTCAGATGAAGGATGGTCGTTCCAAGTGGGAGGCTTGTAGTTCATCCTCCGAAGGGACATATCCTTTCTCCGAACGTCGGCGAAGCACCGGCAAAAGAAGACAAACTCCTTGAAAGCGCCTTCGTAGCCTTTGTCGTAGCCGCGTTTATACCCCTTAGCGTCAACCTCCTTAATGGTAGATCGGGGCAACTCGGCCTCAGCCATAGCCGATTCCACCTCAGCACGTAAGCGGGTGATCTTGGCCTCCAGGCTGGTCACCCTCTTCTCGGACACGTCCAGCTTGGCCAGGAGTAGCTCGATCCTCTCCCTCAGCTCCGTGGCCTCCTTCTCGGCCATCTCAGTTCGGCCTCGGGCGGCAGAGGCCTCCTCAACCTACTCTCAGCAGTCGATAACAGCACCTTACAACGCTCCTCCAGCTTCGTAGAGGTGCTCGCCAAGGCCAGAAAATAGGTCAAGGCCTATCAAGAGGAAGAAAGAGGGAGACAAAAACCCCGAGTTAAAAGGACCATTTAGTCAATTATATAATGATTCACTATAAGGATAGGGATCGACGAGAGAGGTATGATTAATATAGAAAGTGATAAGAACTAACACGATCGAAGTGGACCGAGTCTTGGTCCACAAGGGACTCGATTGAAGCCCCCTTTAACCTAGCTCAGTCGAGGGGGAGAAAATTTGATTCCAGCATCAAACGAGACTGGAATCCCTTAGAAGCGTAGCTTGTAGTTACGGGGACGCTCCACATGGGGTAAAAGACGGAGATATAGGCGAAGTAAGGCCCTCGTCCTTGTCCCTTGGCCAAGGCACTAGCGAGGGACGAGTTTCCAACTCCTCCAATAGCTCGTCAACCAAGACCTCCAACCGAGTAAACTTCTCGACCTCAGCCTTGGTCGCGTAGGTCCTCTTAGGCCGAGGCGAGGCGGGAAGGGAGTCCTGCATGGAAACAGCAACGGAGTCAGGTGCCTTTCGCTCCTTGGTCTTCCTCTGAGCGACGGCCCTCCTCTTCAAATGTTCCAGATCAGGAGCCTTAGGAGCAGCAAGTAAGAAGTCAAAAAGTTAAAAAGTCAGAACGACCAGAATCTAAGAAAGGAAATAAGGACACAACACAACACGTACCGAGATCCTGCATATTGGGCAAAGATAAGTAGTTTCCGACCGACAGGGGACCATTCTCGGCCAGCCAGCTCTTCAAAGCAATGTAAGGAGCCTCGTCGGCCAGGACAGGGAGCTGGGCGAGCTCCGCCTCGGCCGTCCTCCTCCACTAGGTGGGGACGTCCCATTCACGGAGAAAAGGGTATGATTAATATAGAGGATGATGACCTGCACACTTCGAACTTCCCTGACCTCTCCTCTTCCCTATAAACATGTAAAGGGTGCAAATTAATGGTATTAAAGACCCGAAATTCAGGGACACGTCCCATTACAACCGCCTAAGCACTGAATCAAGTCACCCCCTGATCCAACGTGACTCTCCGACGCCAAATCAGCTCGGTCAGAAGGACCAATTCGGTCCAAAAGAAAACTTATATGGTACCATGGGACAAGTTCAGCCGAAAAGGGCCATTGAGGAGAGAATCAAAGGAACTAAGTGCGACCTCTGTACCGGACTATAAACGAGAGAATTAATAAGCCCAAGGACGATCCAGGAGGGACTGAAAGGAGCTATGAAAGAAGCTCGGGGGGCAACAGATTGTATAAAAAATAATGGTCAATCTGGGTAACCAAGACCGAGTAGATAAATATGGAAGGGATATCAGTCGGATATTTTCCTTTATTGCTGAAAAGGCAATTCTATGTAAACCTATCAGATAAACTGAAAACCGATCAACAAAGAAGTAGATTAAATAATATCTTCCTGATATCTCTCCTGACTTATCCAATAAGGTACCTCTCCAATAAATATATAGACAGGCATGTCAGGTAAAGGCACCAGGTTTTCTACACACAAAATACAGATCCTCTTTTCTCTCTTACTCTCTACTCATATCCGACTGTTACTGACTTAAACATCAGAGAGGGCGTCCGAAGATCACCTCAGATTCCCTTGCTAACCGGCTGTTTTTGAGCGCGCAAGATCTACAGGATCTCCATAGGACTGCGTCGCCTTTTGTCAGGAGGGCTCCATCTTAAAGGACCGACCCGCCAATCTAGAGGAGATCACCCTTCACGATCCGACTCTGTTCAAGTGTTAACAAATTCAAATATCTTATTAAATTTACTTTCAATAATAAATTACAATTTTATTAATATTTAATTCGTAAAATTTTTAATAAGTAAGATAATTCGCATCAAATAGTATTCTATCATTATTATATTATATCTTTTTTCTATCGTATGATTTTATTTTTTTTATTTTTATCCGTGCATGCATAGGCTGATAAGCTAGTACTTACTACATGGAAATGTTGAAGTTAAAGTAGATCAACTTTCAAAAGTGGATTTTTGAGACTCTTGAATCAGTATGGACATTTTCTAGTAAGGGCTGTTCGCTCGATCCCCACCATCCACATGAAGTGAGAGAGCAATAGATCCATGGTGAAAATAAAACAGAGGACTGCATCAGAAAGGCTGAAATAGAACGTTGTTGGTTATGATATTGGACAACAGAAAAGAAAAAATACGAAAAGGTGAACGAATAATAACTAGCACGATTAGGTAGACAACTCTCCAATACTACCATCACTATGGCAAGAGTGTTCAAATATGTTTCATCGCTTTTACTAGTTTCCAAATGCTTGGAAATTAACTTAGACATGACATAAGGCAGTATTACTATTTATAAAGCTACTCTACCGAAGCCTTATTGACCCAGAGTAGAGTGAGACCACATCGATGTCAAAATATATCAAATAGCAACGCAAACGATCAGTTTCACAAAACTTACTGTAGTAATGAGTAATCATCAGCTTAGTGGAACCGACTGTAGTCATCACGCAGCAATTCTACTCCAATTTAATACCCCAAAGAACAGATCGAGGGAACAAATTAGCAGCAACAAGCACCATCGGCATTCTAAACACACAAGCACACACTACATGTCTTCAGAGATAAAAGCTACTCAAGATCCACAGTAGAAACTAGTTACAAATGCTATTCCAAGATGACCAAACCAGAGGAATAACCAACAAACAATAATATGCTATATTCCAAGATGATCACACACACACAAATGACCAAACCAGAGGAAGGAATAACCATCAACAGTAACGACAGGTTCAAGTATTTCACTCCTCCCTTGGATTAGAGCAAAAATTAACCATAGATGGTGTTAAATGCCAGAAACGAAACCGGTTTATGATAGATGGATCTTTTGCAGGTTTAATGAGTAAAGCAGGAGGATCATGACAGTTGCAAATCTCTCGCATCTACAACCATTCTACAACCAATGGCGCAAAAATCTCCTAGCTTGCTAACTCTACCTACAACCACCACCTAAAACACAAACCCAACAGCAACCATGATACCAAAAAACTTTGATCCAAGACAACCCACTACGTAAACAAATTGTGAAAAAACACACAGTATGAAATGGAGAACAATCAATTGATACGGCAACTCTGATACCCAATACACTAGGGTCCAGAACAATCCACCACATTCACATATTGAAAAAACACACAGAGCACGAAATGGAGAACAATCAATTAATAAGCCACGCAGCTCATACTTATAAAATCAGATTATCGATAATTAGATATTCCAATCCACAATAACCCACTTAGAATGTGGAGTACATGAAACATTTCTATCATACATTCTTACCCTCAAACCATTAAGATGACTATTATGAGTCAATTTCATAGATCTACACCAAAACACATAGAGTCAATTCCATTCCTCGAGCCTCAGGTAACAAGTTCTTTCCCAACTAACCATCTATATCATCATAACTCTCTATCCTACATGAAGATGCTTAACTACTTCAATTTACCAAAACAAACTAGAAAAACTAACAGAAAAATCTGTAACATTCATGATCAAATTATTTTTTTTTCAAAAATAAAATAAAAATAAAAATTAATCACCCAATCATCACCCCAATAAAAAGGTTGCAGGCAACATTTCAAAATCAAGAAACCCCAAAACCCAAATCTCGATCAGTTTATCAGACGGGACAAATGACTAACGACAAAGATAATCACAACAATTTAAAATCATTCCACAATGAGAATGCAAAAACAATATATAATAGAGTTCAATCAAAAGATGGTTTACAACAGATAAAACAAAAACCACCACACAAAAAACACAAACCAGCAGATCCAGAAGTCAGAAACTATGACTCCAAAACATTCATTAATCAAATTGTCAAATCAATATCTAGTACTATATCATGAAACTCAGGACTAAGACTCAATTTTTAGTTTTAACCCTTTTTTCTAAGTAAAATATCCAACATTGTCAAGAAATGCCACTCAAATGGATAATCAATGCAACTCAGACAATTAAATACACCCAAACTCTCAAATCAAGCACTACACTTAGGCATATCATAACCTAACAGCAAAGAATTATAAAAGCACTAAACCATATCCAAACATTCTGCAAGACTAAATTCATTTCAGATAATCCCTACTACCATTTCTCATAACCCTATTCCAATTCCCAATCCATTTATCATTGAACGGATTAACTTACCATATCCTAACATCAAACAATTAACAAAACGAATCTTACTGTACAAAGATAAAATCATATCAAAGAGGATCATTACAGCATCAAGCAACTAACATACAACATAAGAGGAATCAACGACCACATAGATAATAAACACAGATCAAACCACTGAAATGAGAAAATGATTATATATATAGTACGAAAAAAACTGTTTGCATAGCAATAACCAGATCCAAAACCATAACAAGATCCGCATACTCAAAACAACAACATGAAACTACCAAATCCAAATAACATAACTCCGATGAACAACTTCAAACGACATAGTTCCGATATTAATGAATAATAAAAAATCTACTGAAAGCAGCAGCAGCAGCATCACCATAGCAACAGCATCATCATCGGTCAATCCCCACCCTTCTGGTACACGTACGTGAGGCCGCACTTGCCACAGTAATGCCTATCGAAATGATTCGCCATGAAAGTCCCCGCCCCACACTCGGAATTTGGACACTCCTTTCTCAGCCTCGTCACCTTCCCGTCGCCGTCCACCTTGTAGAACTGCAGCACGGCCAGCTTGACCTTCTTGTGCTTGTGTTTGATCTTCTTGGGTTTCGTGTATGTCTTCTTCTTCCTCTTCTTGGCTCCTCCCCTCAGCCTCAGCACCAGATGAAGGGTCGATTCCTTTTGGATGTTGTAGTCTGCGAGAGTGCGGCCGTCCTCGAGCTGCTTGCCTGCGAAGATGAGACGTTGTTGGTCTGGTGGGATGCCTTCCTTGTCATGGATCTTGGCCTTCACGTTGTCGATGGTGTCGGAGGATTCCACCTCGAGGGTGATCGTCTTCCCCGTCAGCGTTTTCACGAAAATCTGCATTTTCGGAGCTCTCAGTGGGTGGCGGCGATTAGGGAAACGAGGAGGGTTAGGGTTTTGTGGGGGAACTGGAGCCACTTTGGGTGAGTTATTATATGGAAGAGGATGGGTTTGGGCTTTGATCTTTGATCTTTGGGCCGTGGGAGTTGCCGGTGTGGGCTTGGGCTTTGGGATTGAGGGAGGTGGGATTGTGTGCGGAGCATGTCTGATACGACTGGCGAGGGCGAATTCTAATTTTTTGAGAAATAATTTGATGCACAAGACCATCTCCAAAATTTTGGTTTGGGTACCCGCGGTTCATAACGGATGGGTAACGTTGTTCCCACTTACTCCATAGTTTGGCATTAAATAGTCCAAAAACGTTATAATTAGCAATGTTATTCTAGTGGGCATTATGTTGATACAGGTTATCGCAGGCACCTCAAATTAATTGTCACTTAAAATATAGATAAAATGAACAGAAATCGATCCCACAGAAAGATGAAATACAACAGTGTTATTAAGGATCAAATTCAAATTCATAATTACTTAACATAAAATTAAGAAATATGAGAATTTTGTAATTAAATTGTAAGTTAATTAAGCATTAATGATAAAAACTAAGAGAACTAAGTAACTAAGCTACTTACACTAGATTGATTAACTAGGTTAAAATTACAGGAAACAAACGTAGGGAGGATTCTCATAACTTCACTCAGTTTAGGAATTAATCATTGAAACTAAAGATAATGAATTGTTATAGATCTTTATATTAAAGACTTGATAGATTATAAATGAAATATTTTATAGATTTATAAAGGGATGGTTTCGTTGAAATAAGGAAATACCTTAATCACATTCACTAGAATTTTTATTAACAAGATAACTTGAATAATTAAACTAATCACATATTCTACATACCATGATAGCATGAATACATAACATAGACAATTGAATCAAACAAAAAAACATACCAAACGTGAATAAAATAGCAATATTGATTGGTGTCTATCATTCATATGTCAAAAAATCCTAGATAAACTATAACAAGATAGGTTGATCTATAACTTATCTAGTTGTTACTTAATATGATCAATATAGATTGAATCATTAACTGGATAAATCTATCAACACATCTAAGTGATCAATTTAGAGGTATTCATAAGCTAACCATGTTAGAATCAATGTATAAAGCATTTAGGTAATCAATCTACTGAAATCATGCATCAACTATGATAAAACTCTAATCTTTCACACCATTCATGAAAAATAAATTAAATTCAATAACTAAATAAAACAAATCTCATAATCCCTTAACTTTATATCATTATTATTATTACCTACTAACAAACTACTCAATCATTGAATTGGAAAGCAATACCATTAAACATGTGATAAATATGCAATAGTAATCATCATAATCAGTATAAATTGAATCAAATGACTAAAGTACATGAATAACCAAAGAAAGTACTTGCAAACCTATGAATAAGGTTTTGAGAATAATAATTCAAAGTTAAACAATTCTGAAAATCCTATCCGAGCAACTCGAACAAAGAATAAAGGTGTTTGTGATCTAACTAAATCCTAAACACGATGACTACTAATGAAGGCTAGATGCTAAAAATGAACATAACATAGTGTATTTATAGAAAAACATGAAAATCCTAAGAAATCCGAAGAAAATCGCATCGAAATCTCGAAATGTCTTTCGGTTATAACGTCGTCACGATCGTGACGAGTCTGGTCACGATAGTGATCATCGTGTTGGTTTGTCTCTGGATGTAAGTTGGAGGCAGTTATAATATCGTGACGAGCATGGTCACGATCGTGACATTTCATAAAGTCATCAAAACAGCTTCAAAACGATGCGAAACAATCACTAAGGTCTTCATATGCATTAAGAACATCTTCATAAGTCAATATATCATCAAAAAAAATCATTGATTCGCATCCAAACTGCATCAAAGTCTTCGAAATCTCTATAATCACTTCAATCACATAGCTTCATTTCCATGGAACATCAAAACTTCTCTTCACCTGGTCATATCTGCATAAAAACTATACAAAGAGCAATACCAACATCTAGAACACAATACTAAACTAAAAGAATCAGAAACACGACTCAAAACACACTGAATAAAGGAAATTAACCTTGAAAACTATAAGTATATTCATACTCGTCAAATTTCTCGAAACAAAACCAAACCAACCTTTGCTTGTGCCTAAGCAAAAACTAAGAACAAAGGATTTAAAGACACAACGAAATCTTTGAAAACTAAAGAAAAACAAACCATAGCCAGCAATAAGATAATTAGTATGACAAACAATCAACTATGCTAACATATATTGAACGGATATCACCACAAAGTCGTCCATCATCCCAAAACCATTTAGTTTTGCATAAAAACAAAAACATTTGAAAATGTTTTAGGCTCATTAAGGCACTACCATTTCCCAGGTGACCATCACTCACGAAAATAAAAGTTTTTGAAATCATAGCTTGCTACAGCTCGATCACTTCTCTCTAGGATTTCTCTCATAACATAGTTACTGTTGCTCTTATTCACCATTTTTCTTTTTCTTTTTCTTTCTTTTTTTTTTTTCTTTTGGAGAGTGTTAAGCTCATTTGAAGGATCTTTCGATAGATTCTTGCGTTTTTAAGTTATTTGTGGATATTTCATGGTGTTTTTGGCCTTTTCATGTGTTTTCTAATTGGTTGATGTTCTTTTAGGGTGCCTTTACTACTTGTCGTACTTTTTTGTATATGTTGAAGAGATTTGAGTTGTTTTTATGGTGTTTTAATGCTTTACATGTGTTTTTGAGTGTTTTAAA
>JAOVYX010015280.1:0-28524 GCA_035668315.1 Drosera spatulata
CCCCCAAAACACCACCACCACAGCTAACAGAGGGGGGGTTGTGGAGATACCAAGTGTAATATCTGAAATTTTCAATGGGTCAAGGGAGTCGTGGAGATGCTCAGATGAGGCATACCAATATCAAAGCAGAACAAATTAGGTGCATAGCCTTTTTCCCTGTTGTGGGTTGATAATTCCAAATTATCTTCATGGTTTGTGCATAATTGTAGTTCTTGCTTAAACCTTGAATCAGAAGGAAATTTATGCCTTTGTAAAAAGTATAGGCAGAATCTGCAATGTGATTATATCACACTTATTTTTCCACCTAGAAGGTGGATACTCTCACAACCATGCAACTAAAGATAAGTGCCTGAGGCAAAGACAAGGAAGAGTGTCATGAGTCCAGCATTCCATAATAAAATGCACTTCGTGCTTTGATGATTGGGATTCTTATTTGAGATAGCAACGCCTAAGATTGCTTAATAAGTCGAATGACATTGTGGCAATCAAGGAAGAAGACTTAAAAAAAAAGTGGGAAAAGAAGAAGAAGAGATGAGCTAAAGTGGGTAAAATGAGTGAGATGACATGGGTTCCTACCTGAAATCTGATCGTGAAAGTAGACTTGTAATCAACTCAAAATCAAAAACCCTCTGCAAGCAGACAAAAGCAAGTCAAGAAAATCTTTACTCCTTGGCCTCTGGTTTCTTAACATAAAGTTTGTATCCTGATATGCTTTCTTTCAGCATTTACCTCCATCAATTCTATATAATCGGCAACTGGATCAACAACTTCAACACTAAAATGACCAAATCTTGTGACCCCAAGACTAGATAGATCAATATCAGGAATGTCAGCTACCTTAATCTCTGAAATCTGCAACATAGTTGCACAAATACAAACAAGTTAAGGTGAAAACACACAATGGGCACCATAATTTGCATGAAATGCTGAGAACCTGAGCTACCGATACGAACTAAAAGAACAAAAGTTTGATATATTGTGAATATGGATCGATTCCAATTCCCATCCCAAAACAATCGCGAAAGGTTATTTTTCTTCTTTTCATAGAGGTTATTATTCTTCTTTTCAGCCATGAGATCGGCAATATGCCACTTCAATAAATGATACAAGTGTAATTCACCTCCTATATCTTGAAATGTTTCAAATGGAAAATAGTGTCCAACGTGGTTGAGTATATCAGCAATGCTCAACAAATGTTATTGAAGCATGGTTTTGCTAATACATGAGTATAATGTAGCAGTATTTGTATTTGTCATACGATTCATGTCATGAAAAAGAGGATTTAGACACATACAGAGAGTGTATTCCCATATATCTTGTCAGTAATAGATTCAGGTGCAGGTTGTCCGCTGCTGTAGTTGAACTGAAATGAGAAAAGTAGTCAATTTAGAGTAGTAAAAGAAGAGACAGAAGAAATCCTCTTGCACCTTAATTCTACAGCGTCAAACTCTGATCAATTGACTTGCAGGAAGTATGAGACATGGAACACATCAAACCAAAATTTACCTTGATACCCCAGTCGTAATCAGGACCGCCAGGATTATGGCTTGCACTCATTATAAAACCACCATTTGCCTGAAAAGGAAAAGAACATGAGATGATATGGAATGATATATGATAGAAAAGCTGTCTAGAAAAATTATTCAGATAACAGTATGCTTGCCTTTCTCTTTCGAATCACAGCAGAAACTGCAGGGGTTGACAAGATACCATCCCTGCATAACCAATCATCTTAGAATCACAACACGATTCCATCAACTCAAAACAATTCCTGACCTTTGGTTAGCAGTGCTGAACTTATTCAGGAAGTAGTTAAGTTAAAGACGCTCAACTGGCTCCAGCCAGTGCACAGCCAGTTTTGTATCGAGTCACATAACGAACTAAGCATTTACTCAAAACATGTTCAAGAAACCAGTAAAAACCTATGCTATAGTTACTCACTTGCCAACCAACATTTTACCGACTCCATTCCCTGCTGCAATCTTGATAATTATCTGAAAAACCACCAAATAAACAATCGATCATCATCCTACTAGCAACAAGACCACTCCACATAACTGTTACTCCACTTCATAGTCTAAATACCTGTGCAGCCTCTCGGTTAAAGTAACGACCATCGCCGCCCAAAACCAACACTCCGCCCATGTAATCCTCCGGGGGAAGCGAATTGAACAATGCCTAACCAAATAAAACCAAATTCGAATCATCAAAGTCCACTCCATCATATCATCACAAACACATCACATTGCACTAAAACATAGTTACATAGATCATTGATCATCAATCAGAAGAAAGAAGCTCGAACCTGAATCCAATTGGCAAGGTAATTCTCTTGCATAAACACCTTGGCCTAATCACACACAATCCAAAAATTGCAACCTCGTCACAAACCAATCAACCAACAGCCAATGTCATATCACACAACAAACGATTCTAAACCTTTTTCCGAAGTCCACTTGTTCCGGTCTTCTGTCCTTCGATCGCCTTCGTCGGAACCGACTTGATCTACAACCAATTAACAAATCAAACTCGATCAACAACTAACTACTCGAATCGAATGGAAGCAATCCAGCAAGAGAGTTCAGATCGAGACAGGGAGAGTAACCGTGAATGAAGCGGAGGCGGCGGTGGAGAGAGGAGACGAAGACGCAGCTGCCGCTGTTTTGACGACGACGAGTCGAGAAAGTGACGATGTCCGGCGATGACGGAGCGGGGCGACGGAGATGTGGTGCGGGAAGGGGAGAGAGCGGGGGAGAAGGGAGGGAGTGGAAGCGGTTGGTGTGCGAGATCGGAGAATGGCGGCGGCGGCGGCGGCGACGGCGGTGTCTGGTTTGAGAGGGAACAATGATGACGCCATTGGTGGCGATTGATTGATTGATTGATTGATTGATTGTGTGAAGTGAATGTGAAGTGAGAGTGATGAAGATGATGAGCGTGTGATCGACCGTGTGACGAAGGGGGTTGGGATGGTGTGAACCGTGAAGAGCATTATTTGGGTCCTCGGTATATAACAGGGGGTACTTTAACTAAATACGATGTAACGATAAATTGACAAGGACGTGGTTTTCAGATTTACTTCTTGCTAAGATAAGTACATGCTAATGTAAGACCGCAGCCGCACGTCGTAAGATATTTTCAAATATTTTTTTGGGTATGGAAGATATTTTCAAATATTATCTTCGAAGAGAAGAAAAAATGTTCTTACAATTAAATCTTGTTCACATTGTAACTTTTATTATAGTAGATGTTGTTTGTTTTACACATTAACTAGATTGTGCATCAGTGTAGCTATTCACGTGGTAGATATAAATTGATTGGATATTTATCGATCAGTATTTGAAAAAAAGATAGAAATTCATAATTAACTTAAAATTTGATGAAATTTTAAAAATTTAGTTGAAAGAGATGTACTTTATGATATATAAGGATTTTCTTTCAACACATATGATATTTATTTTATTTTAAAAAAAATATTATTATTAAGACTCAATTATAAACAAATCAAATTTGTGATTCAATTTGTAAAATAAATAGTTAAATAAGATACCCCAATAAAATAACAACTCCTCATATTTTTGTTTGATATATAATAGTATATATTTTATCAAAAGTTGAGTTACGTTTAAGGGTCTAATGCATCTCAAATATGCTGCCCTTTATTGATTAGATGAAATGCAGTTTTAGGAAAGAAATTATAAGACCAGAACTATGTCGAGACGAGTAAACACTCTTTTTTTAAGATAAATTTTGTCATGTTCAATGCACACGGATTACGGCAATTTGTCTCCAAGATACAACGACACGAATTATTCAAGGTTGCACTACCAAGAACGAAACTCAGACGTATCTTTGTATGCCTCAAACCTTTACTGGATGTACAAACGATTCCCAAAAACACAAACGAATGATTTCCAGAAAAGCAAACACGCACTGTTTGATGATGGAGATGGAAAATGCAATGCACGTCGATACGCTCGTGTAATAAAAAAAAAAAAAGAGAAGAGATTCAACACGTCGATACGTTCGTGTCAAGAAGAGGAAGAGAGGGATTTAGAGATTCAGAGTGTCTAAAACAAATAGAACCTGGTGCATATATATATGTATGTATATAGTAACTGGGCCAGGCCCAACAGCCATATGGCCCAAGCGACCCGACAGCCCAACAACCCTGCAAATGGAACCCGGTGTATATATATATATATATATATATGTATATAGTGAATGGGCCAGTCCCAACAGCTCTACGAGCCAAGGCCCGGCCCGATACGCGCATACGTGTGTGTTAACCAAGACAATGTCTACATTCTTCCCATACACAAAATTGGACACCCCAAATGTATCCTCCTCTTATTCCAAAATTTTCACTTATAAGGCACTTTTACACCTACATAAATTCCAATGTGACTTTGCCACATTTTATCATATTAAATGCATCAAACGTCATATTTTAAGTATCAATTTCTCATTCACCCTTTATGAGTTTTGAGAGTGTTAGTATACTACGTTCATCTCTAATAAACGTAGATCACGTTAAGCTCAAAGTTGTTCCAAACCAACGTTCAGGACTCACATTAAAATGTGGTCAAACTTACTCAAAAAACACATTAAATCCAACAAAGTATACACTCTCCGTCCCATATATTTTATAACATGTATTTATTTTGCAGTATTTCATATAAGCATCAATACACCTTTCGTTTTTATATTAAATCACGTTTGATCATTCCGTAACATGTATTAGATTGAAATACGTAATTTTCATTGTCATTAATGTTTCACGATAAATTTACAAAAATCTATTTTTGATCGTCGTTGCATGCGTATCAAACTTTATATCGATACGTATATAAAATCAAAAAAATTATAAAAATAGTGGGACGTAGGGAGTAAAAGGTTATTGGATTTATGTCTAATCCAAAAACCTTAGTTGCAGCTACATTATTGCAATTTCAAACCGCTGATATCAAAATGAATGAAACAGTATGGGTGCTCATACTTCATGGTAATCACATGTTCCGAACAGTGAGCATCTGCCTATCACGTTAAGCGTGATCTTCCTTCTCGAGCATGTCGGAGATGATCGTGTTAGTGGGGCGTGAATATTGGACTGGCCCAAAACAAACCCATAATGGGCCTTGGCAGCCTATCCGAACGAATTTGGATAGCACCAGTTATTTTGGATTTCATGGGCTGGACCATAGAGACCATCTTAAGATCAACATCTATTCTATTCCCAATTTCCAATCCAACAAACAAATCAAACCTTATCCAATCATCCCAGAATAATCATAACGTTTGTTACATTTACACTTTTCATCAACCATTTGAGGGCGAGCTCAATCTGTTTGATAACAATTCTATTTTTATTTCACTGACTGATAAAACAAATTTGTTTGTTTCTGACTTTTGCGTTTGAGACAGATGAAACAAAAATAGAAAATAAAAAATCAAAAAAATTTGGTTTTTCGTTTCATTTTGACATAATATTTTATATCACCTCTAAAAAAAACATTTATTTTTATAAAGATACTTCAATTTTTGTTATTGGTTTCATTTTTTGTTAATGATTTTGGTTTATCATAATTTTAAATAATATTATCAAACAAACCCTGAGTTTAGAAAGCAACAAAAATTTTTAGCCCACCATAAAATATTACATTCCAATTTATACGAAATATTGTTTGAGTCCCAAAAAGATTATACTATTTTGATCGGACACGTATGACGATAGAAGATTTGACCCGTGTTACGGGACGATCAAACGTTGTTTTTTGAAAAAATATCGTGAAACATTCATGATAGTAAATAGTACGTATTATAATCGTGAGTCAATATAAAATTTAATCATGTCGTTTAGATGAATAACGAATCTCCTCGAATTGCATGTTGAATAGTGTATTGAGAGAAAAAATTAAAATAATTATATAGTACTCCCTCCATTTCAAAATATAAACAACGGTCGCAGATTTATGTGTGTGTGTAATTTGTAAGAAATTTGATGAAAAAAGAATATTGTTTTTTGTGATAATGGGGTTTACTGTACCAGTTGTGAGAGAAGATAATAGATGCATTTTAGCATATGATTATTGTTTTGGTATTTTTTTATGTGAAAATGTTACTAAATATGATATGCTGTATATATTTTGAAACGACACAAACAAACAAATATTGTTTATATTATAAAACGAAGGAAATATGATTTATATTGTATAACTGATTTAGGTTTTGTTAAGTAATAAGCAATTCTCTTTTCAAATTTTACCTTGACCAACTACCCTTCGTATTGTTGTTAATTATTTTGGCGTGACGGAGTGAGCAGTGAGGTTCCTATGTCCTTTGATCAATGTGGATTAACTTCCATTATTCATTATCATCAATTGGTTGGTTTTGGAGTGCAAAACACCCCACTCTCACACCTCTCCAAGAAAATGATTGATTTCCGCTATCCAAAGATTCCAAACGACAACACTCAGCACACTGCCATTTCTTCACCCAATTGGCTACTCACTCACACGAAACACAAACCCAATTATCCCAAATCACTAATCACCAAACACCAATAGTCAGTCAAGAAAAAGGGTAACAAATCACCTACTAATCTTCACTTACCCTTCTGTATTTTCCTTTCTTTCTTCTCCTCGTTTGTCTCATTTTTTTCATCCAACCAACCACTCATTCCCATCTTTCTCGCACACAGTCTCTCTCTTTGCACCATTCATCAACTCCACACCTTCTCTTCTTTTCTCTCTCTTAGATTCTGTCTTGTTTTTGCTGTTTCTGTTGTTGTTGCTGTTGGTGGTGGTCTTCGTCATCATCTTTCTTGGTTTTTGATCCAATGGCTACCAATCCTTCTTCAGGTAAATGGGTCGATCTCTGTTAATCTCCTAAATCTCTTGATATTTCAACGCGAAGATGAAATCTTGATTGGTGATAGGGATTTGATTTCAGTTGGGTACTTTGTTTCCGATGATTGGTTCAATTTGGAATCTTGATACGATGGTTGACTTGAATTGTTTCTGTTGCTTTGAGATGAAGTCTTGATGAAATCTGTTATGATGGGGTTCGAGATTTGTGATTCTGGGTTTTTGGGTATTCGTTTTTGATCGATTTGGGATTGCCCGTTTCTTCAAATTTGGTGCTTGATTGGATTTTGATGTGGGTTGTTATCTGATAGTACCGATTGATGATTGTGTGGAAACTCAGTGTACGTAGATGTTCAGTAATGGTAGTGTAGTTGTTATTCGGTTGCTGGTTTCTTTGTTAATCTCTGTTTTCGTTGATGTTGGACGAGTACGGCACGAAGAAGGCGATTTTTTCTTAGATCATGTTGTTTAGCTTGGGCCTAGTGTGCTTATTAGTGTATCTAGATGAGATCTGAGTTAGTAGTTGTTGATTGGCTTGTGGAACGTGTAAATTGTGCTGATCAGTGCTAGTATGATATGATGAGGAATTTTTCGCGGATCAGCGAATATAGATCAAAGCGATGTTGTCTATTGGTTACTTTTAGATGAGATTCTGGATAGTAATCATGGAGTTCCTTGGAGTACATGTTAAAGTGAAGCTGTGACGCTACAAAATTGGTATCGAATCACTAGATTTGTATTCACACGTAACAGTTGGTTGTCACATGAGAAGATGGTCCTTGCTTACAGGAAGATTCTGATTTTGTCATGAATTGTCCATGAATTCGAAAAGTTAGGTTGCATACAACACTACATGGCTTTTTTCTGCCATTTCATCAGCAAAAAAAAGGAGAATCTCTCATTTTAGCGGCTATGTTTATGATAATGCTCAGGAATCGTGGTAGAAGGTTCCGTTGATGACATGATGATAGGTTGGATTACAAATCAGGTTTTTCGTTGAAATGTTGGCTGGAAACATTTTTCTTTTCCTAATGGCCATGGAATAATTCTGTGATTCAACTGAATTGTATTAGTATAGATACAGTTTCTAAGATCAGCATGGCTTTTTCCTGCAAAAACCCTGATGATATTCAGTGAGAGAGTTCTTCATGTGATATATGTTCATGTGCCAAGCTGGCTTCTGCATTATGTTCATGTTCGTGGTTTCATTTTTACTGTAGAATACGAACCAGATAGAGAGCCAATGACAGCTGATTGATTGTATGCTTCAGGACAGACGTGGTATTACATTACTAGTTGATCGTGCATTGTGCTCGATAAAACTGTTTTGATCTTACGCATTGATAGTTTGCTGCATACTTCACATCTAATGATTTCGGCAACTTGGGTTGTTGTAGGCATTTCAGAAGATATTTCCTCAGAGATTGATGCGAAGTTGAAGCTTAGTAGTTCCTTGGTGGTTTGCTTTGGAGAAATGCTGATTGACTTTGTTCCGACTGTTAATGGAGTTTCACTGGCCGAAGCACCAGCTTTCAAGAAAGCTCCTGGTGGTGCTCCTGCCAACGTTGCTGTCGGAATAGCAAGGTTGGGTGGTTCATCTGCTTTCATTGGCAAGGTCCATATTTGTCTTCCTACTTGCTTCCTATCATTATGCGCAAATTTCGTAGCTGAAGTTTGTCTTTGTACTGAGTTGATAAGTTCTGTTTTATGTAAGGTTGGGAAGGATGAATTCGGGTTTATGTTAGCTAACATTCTGAAGGAAAACAATGTCGACAATTCTGGCATGCGATTCGATGATGGAGCAAGGACAGCGCTAGCTTTTGTTACTTTGAGAGCTGATGGGGAGCGTGAATTTTTGTTTTTCCGTAATCCCAGTGCTGATATGCTGCTTAAAGAATCAGAACTCGATGTGAACCTGATTGAGAAGGTGTATGTTGTCTCATTTTCAACACGTATTGTCTTTTTTCCCCCAGGATTGGCAGTTAATGCTGATGTAGCGTATTTCACACTGTTGTATCTTTTTATCTAGGCAGCAGTCTTCCACTATGGTTCCATTAGTTTGATTGAAGAACCCTGTAGATCAGCCCATCTTGCTGCCTTGAAGATTGCTAAAAAGTCTGGTACCTTCCTTTCTTATGATCCGAATTTGCGAGTGGCTTTGTGGCCTTCAGAGGAGCATGCTCGGCAGGGCATAATGAGCATTTGGGATCAGGCAGACTTGATCAAGGTATGGTCTGAGGATGATATCTATGCATTTGCATCTGATGCTTGATGCTATGGTTTATATTGCTTTGCTTCAATAAAAGCATGACAACTACAACAAGAGATCAGACAAGCAGCTCTTCTCCCTGATGGAACTTGCAGGTTAGCGAGGACGAAATTGCATTCTTGACAAAAGGAGAAGATCCTTATGATGATGATGTAGTGCTAAAGCTGTTTCATCCTAATTTGAAGCTCTTGATCGTGACAGAAGGTTCTGAGGGTTGCAGATATTACACCAAGGTGCTTGAGCAATCATCTATCTTATGTGTCTTATGTTTCTATGGTTTTGTGATTTCTATGAGACAAAGTCACAAAGCTGGTCTGTAAAGATGTTGGCTTCTATGACCTTATTGGGTAGGTTGTTGATAAGATGATTCTTTGCAGAGTTTTAAAGGAAAAGTTGCTGGTCTGAAAGTTGAGGCCATTGACGCGACTGGTGCTGGTGATGCATTCGTTGGTGGATTACTTGGCAACTTAGCTTCTGACTTAACTCTATACCTGGTATTTGTTCTTCTTTTTAACCTGTTTACTGTGATTCGTGTTGAGAACATACAACTGTGAGTAGATTCTCACATAATAAAGCAGTACAAGCTCAAATAAACTGTTAGCTTGGAGTTTGCTTTCTGTGCTGCGGTGTTCGCTATCTAGTTTGTGACTTTTGCGGTTTCTTGTCGTGATCCTACCTGATTCCTCTCACTACTTGGTTACGAAGGGATTTATATGTCAATTTGTATGGGTTCCGAAGCCTGATAAAATATACAAAAGCATCTTCGCCTAGATGGTCTCAGTTTAGTCTGGACCTGAGGTAGATTGTGGCCCTTTCAATAATGATACGAGGTAGGTATCGAAAATAGGACATCGAGTTAGTCTGCTTTTAACTTTCGCCTTCTCTGATCACTTTCCTTTGTAGCACGTCGATGTATTCAGGTAGTTCCTTTCGTACATAAGTCTATTGTTGAGAGGCTGGGGAGAATTCATCTGGTTTTTGTAGCGATGACTCTCATGAAAGCAAATACCATATGGGATACTTCATTGCCTTATGATAACCGTGGTTGGGGTTACTGCATAAGAACCTCTTGCATAGTGACTATGCTTTTTTCATTGTCAAGGAATCAAATATATCAGAGGTATAGGGTACGATAGAATAATTATATGTATACTTCTTGTATATAGAGGCCTTGCGTCTTATGAATCTTCTTTGGGCATGAAGTGAGACAATGCAACAACCTCTCCTCTTAGGAAATAAATGGGTGTAACAAGATTTAAGCTTGTGAACTTTGATCCCTACAACTCTGATGCAATGGCGAGTAAGCCACTCTGTCATTAGCTCGGCCATCGGGTAGAAGAGCCGATGGTATAAGTGGCCTCCTTTTTCGTCATTGATCCTCAGTTCTGTTGTTTGTATCCACCTTTTGGCAGGATGAAAAGAGGTTAAGACAAGTGCTGCTTTTTGCGAATGCTTGTGGTGCTGTAACGGTTACACAGAGAGGAGCCATTCCGGCCCTGCCTACCAGAGATACCGTCCTCCAACTGATACAGCAATCCTCGGCGTGATTTGTCCGAGAGAGACCATCCTCCTACTGATACAACAATTCTTCGGCATCATGAGTAGTCTATGCCGGCTTGTACCCTTGTTTCCGCAAGTGTCTGTTCTGATATTGAGTAGTGTTTCTTCTCGTGCTACAGTGGATCATAGCTGTAGTGTTTTTGTGCACGATTCGATGTATTTTCTTCCTCCTGTTGATATCTTTATGTACACTTCAGCAATAAACAGGAACAGCGTCTTTAGCTGTTTCAGCGGCACGGTTGGATGGACGGCAACTATCGAAAGATGAGCATATCAATTTTTTCTTGATGGTGGTTAATCTTTGGCAGTGCGTATATGTGACTCTGTGAGCTCTGCTCAGCTTCTTCTGGTTATTCTGTCTGTATCATGTTGCTCGAACCATTTCGAAAGTTTAAGTTGATGCTTGATATACATTTCTTAGTTCTTTTATCATCCATTCCGTCATTGCCCTATTACAGAGAAATACTCCTATTAATATTATTAGTGGATTTTTTATATGCATTTGGATTTTTCGTAGAATTAGTTCCTTGACAAATGAATTATGAGTTACGTTATCTCATTCATGTTCACATCAGGCATGCATCTCTCAGAGTTTCTCGAACCCAGGCCGATACCCATCTCTGGTTTGAAGCAAGAATCAAATAAAACGTGCAAATATTATACATGGATCTGCTGAGAAAACTTAAAGTTTCCTTAATATCGTTACGTGACATAACAAAAGGCTCCGAGTTCAAATCCGCTATCGATAACTTTTTTTGCACGTTTCAAGCCGTTTAGAGAAGTTTTTTTGGATTAGGATGAATCCGAGTCAGTATGCGTAGGCTAAGTCCAACTTGGTGCACTGACCTGCTTTGGGTGGATGAAAGACAATGAGCACAGTTTCTAAAGTTTTGGGATTAAATGGAGGAGTACTATATATGCTGCATGAATTCAAGATCTTTTACTTTCCTTTTAAATGCCATCCGATTCCTTTGGTGAAGACCTTTACTTGGAAGACAGTGATGGTTCGAAAGAGTGAATCCACCTTAGAAAAAAGAATACAGTATTTCTCATTCGATGTACGAACCCAATGTGTGCGTGCAAGATATTCTTATGTTGACATACTTATTGTATCATATAAACTCGAATAGTTTGATATTTTGGTATCATGTTACGATGTTTTATCTTGCGATTATGATTAACGTAAGAATAGCGTGATAAGTGTGCCATATGATTGTAGAAGAGCACTATTACTGGGTTGAAATCAAGATGGGTGATGAAGTTGATCCTAAATCTGAAGAGGCATGCACTTGCAAGTTGAGAAATCCCAAAGACGACTCTTTTTGGAAGAGGCAGCAGAAGAAATAAATGAAGCAGCAAGTTGAGCAGTGTGCATTCTATAAATTGCTCTAAGATTAGGACCGAGTCCTACTTGGGAAAAGTCTTTTATTTCAGTTTCTTCGAGTGTCACGTACCATAAAAGTGTCCATGCGATCAACCATCTCCACATAATGCACTGTAAAAATTATAATAGGAGTAGTTACAGCAACCATCATCCGATCATATCATATACTTTGTGATGAATATGTGTTTGGAAACAATCAAGTTTAGTTGTAAAATGGGAGCAGCAACGACGACAGTTTGTTAGCTGCTGCCCCTCACAATTTAAAAAAAAAAAATAAAAAAATTTTGTTCACATCTTAAGCCCATGTGTATTTAAAATGGTTGAAATTAAATCTTGATGGGAAGATCTCACAACACATCTTTCTAAGGGATTAGAGTTGGTGTTGCTTGTGTTGCAAGCAACATCTAATATACTGTTGTAAGTATCAAGTCCACCCCAACTTTTTTAAACAAAACATTGAAAATTCAAGCATTAGATTTTAAAAATCAAACATCTGGTTCTAAACTTTTGACAACAGTTTGATAGGTGTTGCTCGTAACATCTGTTTTTCCATCTTTTCAATGCTCTATTCTTAGCTGTTCATTTTAAATACATACTCCCTCAGTCCAACATATATGCAATATTTTTTTTATTGGGATATCTCAATTTATTTGTAACATTTTCAATATTTTTCAATTTTAATAACCTTTCAAAAAAAAAAAAACCCAAACAAACAAAATACTATCAAAACAATCACCATCTATTACAATACATCCATTACCTTCTCTCACAATTGTTCCACTAACCTCACTACCACTAAAAAAAATACTCTTTTAATCAAATTTCATAAAAATTCAACACACATATAAATTACATGTCGGATCAAATGATTTCATCTAAATTAAAACGAAGGAAGTACACCTACATATATATATATATATATATATATCTATATATATATACATGAAAAATGCCTCATATCTAGGTTTAACGATGAGAAACATTTACGATGTGATCTAATATCTTTATAAAAACTTTAATTGAATGATGTTTTAGACTCATCGCAGTATCTCGAGCATATGTCAGAAGTCGTCGACTTAGATCAGATAATGAACCCTATTTATTGGTATAGGTGGAAGGATTGTGCGATGAAGGGGGATGAACCGCCAACTAAATCGAAGAATTCCACGTAAGCACGATAAAGATCATGCAACTTTCATTCATCAAATAATTTTGTAGAACGATATATTTAGTGAGAGAGCAAGGAGAACCTCATAAGATAAGAAGAACATATATATATATAATCAAGGGGAAGTGAATGTCGTACTCCATTGACGAATTCCAAATCAGGATAGAGTGATGATGGAAACAACACTGTATATGCAACTAGTGTGCACAACGTGCCACTCATATTATTTGTCGAATACTTGTACCATACCAGAGAACAACTTGAGCCTGAGCTGAACCGGGACGAAGCCAGGATTCAAGTATTGTGGGGTCGACGGATATAACATAAATTAAGTATTTGTTAAAACATAACTATCATAACAAAAAGTAGATAAAGTAGATTCTAAAATAAATTCTTAAATTCTAAGTTCTCTTATCAAAAAGGTTTAAGAACGTATTGTAAAATATTCATATATTTTCTTGATAAATTCAATAATTTTTTAACTGAATGTGTCAGTATGTAAACAATCTAGTTTAAGATGAAAATTTTGATACCAATTATGGTTATTTTGACATTTGATTGTAAGTTATTCTACTGAAAAGTACATTATGTTAATATTATAACAATTATGTATCGTCGAATATAAAAATAAGAATATTTCATAAGATCATTACACTAATATGAGGAATAAAATAATATGAAGATCATCAGTGAGAGTCGAACGCAGCAGGGCCTGCAGTTTTAAATCTCTGTAGTGGACCTGAAGAGCTGAGGTGACTACTGTTAACGTAATGCACAAAAACTGCGGGTTGCTGAACCCATATATAGCACAACGAGGACCACGATTCATTTATTTGGTTTCTCGATGAGTTTTACCAATGGTTAATCGATACATTTCCTTATTTCCATTAATCGATACATTTCCTTATTTTCATAAACAAATGAGAAACAACCTCTCTATCATCTTCAATTGAGATGAAATATGTATGTCTTGGAACTTATCATCATGAGGGGCACGACTATGTAAATGTCGATTTTCTTGCATACGATGTTGTGTTTATTGTATTGTACTATCTTCGTCTCAATTTACATATAGTCGTTTGATCCAATACGTATGCGTTGAATTTTTATGAAATTTGGTGAAAAATGAATATTTTTTTAGAGCTATTGGATTTACTATACCAATTAAGATAGAAAATAATTAATATACCGTATTAAAATATTATTGATTTGATTTTTTTTACATTGAATATTTGTTAAAACAAAGATTGCAAATAAATTAGGATAACCAAAAAAATTTATTATATGTAAATTAGGATGAGGGAATAGTTGTTACTCCCTCCGTCCCATTCAAATTATAACGGTTTGATCCGTCACGATAATTTATGTTTGTGTTGAATTAATAAGAAATGGTAATTTTGTTCTTATGGATATGTGAGATAAAGAAGTGAGGAAAATAAGAAAGTGAAATGATGATGCATGGATTAATATGATATAAAATAGGGATAGTTTAATATTTTTTATAAAAAGATTGATAAATAAAAAAATATTACAATTTGAATGAAACGACAAAAAAAAATATTACAATTTGAATGAAACGGAAAAAATATTAGGTACTATAACTCTAGTATTCCACGAATGGAAGAACAATGCATAAAAGAACATCACCTGAAACCAAACTTCTACAAAATTAATGTCACAAAGTATATTTCACGTACTGGACAGTTCACCCTTGATAGTAGTAAGCCTTAATTACCACAATTAGAACTCTATTTAATCCATTTCCCCAATTGACAGTAAATAATTCTGTACGACTAGTGCCGAAAAACTTACAATGCAACCACACCACATAATAACACGACACTAAAGTTCAATTTATCGCGACACAAACAACAAAACAACCATATTACTATACAGTAGCACAAACCGACAAGTGAGAACGTTGCACCCTGGAAATTTCTTCTACATTCCACATGAGCACATGAGCACATGAGCACATGAGCACATGTAATACTTTCCCTATAAGTACAACTGCACTGTGCGTATACTCATGCACTTGAACACAAACTCATTTTCTTGCCAATATGGAGAACAAAGAAGATCAGCTTCTCCTAGCATCGCCCTTCGGCCGAGTCTATCACCGGCCGGAGATGGGCATGATCATAAACTGCGCCATCGGCTTAACCAACCCCGTCCACATCGACTCAATAAAATCGGCATTCTCCAACTCCATTATGGTTACACATCCTAGGTTCTCTAGTCTCATGACGAAAGATAGCAATGGGAGAACTTATTGGCAAAAACTTCCCTACATCAATCTCGACGAACACATTATAACCATTCGTCGTCGTGATCTTAGTCCCAACACAATGCTGACAGCCCAAGAGAAGGAAGACGCAGTCAATGCATACTTAGCAGAGATGGCGGTCTCGCCTTTGAGCAAGGAGAAGCCATTGTGGGAGTTGCACGTGTTGATCGGGATGGATTGTTTGGTTCTGCGTGTGCACCACTCCATTGGGGATGGGACTTCGTTGATGTCAATGCTGTCTGCGTGCTTTGGCCGCAACAGCAATGATACGAATCATGTAGTGGGACGAGCGGGTAGCAATGAGAGGTGGCAGAGGGAGAGGGGGGCACGGGATTGGATCAAGAGTTTATGGTACACGATGGTGTTTTCGGGGAAACTACATTGGAAGATGATGGTGGCACGGGATGAGAAGACGGTCATCAGCGGGGGACGTGGGGTTGAGCTCTGGCCTAGGAAGCTGGTTACTCTCAAGTTCAAGCTCCAGGATATCAAGGCAATCAAGAAGGCTGTTCCACATGTAGTAAGTTCTCCATTACTTCTTCGTAGCAGTAATTTCAAATTTTCAACCCAACTTCCCTTTCTTGCATACACAACTCCGGTGATAGTCCAACTGACCGGAGGCATTCATCTGAACATGTGGGCTGTCATCTGAACATCTGAACATAGAGACCTATGTTCACAAAGGTTTAAACTCATATTGTGATAAACCACTATACGATTGTAATGATATGAGTGAGTAAACATGTTGACGTACCATATATATGCAGACTGTCAATGATGTCTTCCTGGGTATGATATCCTCGGGCCTGTCCAAGTATCTTCAATCAACCAAGGGTGAGTTATTACTGCAAGATATTTGTTCAAACGAACACGAGCATGCATGTATTTACTTGACCATAAGTTAACACTCCAGTGATACTGCAGATCAGCAGGACAAACTTCAAGTTACAGGCATATGTGCAGTTAACATGCGAAACGTGTCGGCATTGCAGGTACCATTTCTCATTAAAATTCATCTCCATCCCCCCACATTTCTTAATCTTAGATACGCAAATTCTCAATGCTAGACTACTACCGTACAGAACATAGACAACCAAACAAAAAAACAAAAAACAAAAAACCATTAGAATGGAGTTAATATATCCAAATATATCATAGATGTGAATATGTCGATCCCGGTCACCTTCGACATAAGATCAAGTTTATCACAACGGGACGTTTGGTCTATTACCCTATTTGGACCATTTAGCTACCCCTGCAGATACTTTTCGTTCGTACATATACGCCTTCAATGCTCATTCTTAATTGTTTAAAGTTGAAACCATGTGGATAGATGGATCCTTTTTCAAACAAGGTACTGAGATAATAAATTGCACAATCAGAAAAAATGACCGTTCAAATGTGGAAACAGAGGGCTATGGATTAGGTCAATATGTGGAGACTTTTGTTCAGCATAGAGTTACCTGAATTTTATCAGGATTTCAACTTTGCTGGCAATGTATGTATGAGGGTTTATCCAGTACATGTCAAAAAGATAATGGCGGTTGGTTCCCTGCCATATTAGTAAATGTCATATGTCAATCCAAATGACAGGCATATCATCGCATAAATATATATTTAGACATTATCATAAGAGACGTCGGGTAATTTGTATTGAATGTGTCTAATCAGGCATCAGAGTTAACAAATAGCAGCTTCCGTACCGGATGGGGTAACAAAAACGGCTCTTTCCTGGTTCCCTTCTCGTTTCATAGCAAAGATGGTCGCCATCCTCTACAACACGTCAAGGCAATCAAATCGTTGATGGATCGCAAGAAACAATCCTTTGAAGCTCACATGTCCTACTCGTCTGTACGCAACATAACCTCCCTGTTCGGATCAAAGGTTAGTCTACCAGCCAGCAAAATAAACAACACTTTTATCGAATAAAAGCACACAGAATATCCAAACGGAACTGAATTTTGAGCCAGCTGACACTTTATATGCATTCGGACATGCAGGTAGGAACTTGGTTTTACAAGAGGTGTCTACTTCGTACGACACTCTTCACTTCAAATATTGTCGGTCCACGAGAGATGATTGCCATCGCAGGGAACCCAGTAAATTTCATAAGGGTGGTCCCTTCAAGCTCATCCCAAGTATGATATCTCAACTTCTGCTCGTCATTCAAACTTCGTTTTCACAAGTCGCTTTGTTTTCACATGTCCCTTTGTTTTCATAGCTCAAGTTCTTCTCTTCTCATGTTGTTATTTAATATGTTCTCCCTCTTATCGAATTCACAGGCTATGTCATTGTTCATGGTAAGCTATGCAGAGAGAGTGGATCTCCAAATCCTGATGGCTAAGGATATAATCCACAAACCAGATTTCCTGGCGAGATGCTTCGAGGAATCATTCTATGAAATGGTATATGCAGCCGCATAGCGTCTTCACCACAATGAAAAAGAAGAAAGCTTCGGGGATTCAGTGCATTCCATACACTAAAAACTAGTTCACAAATCATAAAACCTCTTCCCCCCAACATACACCCTTGTCGCTAAACTGGTGTTGTATTTTTGTTGCATTCCCTTGGAAACCTCAATCATATAAATCAAGCACTACCGTTATATTATCTAAGCACATTCTGTTGCACTTGCGAGTTCCATCCCCCGATTTGCGCATGTAGCTACCAAAGGCTCGACTTTCGATAACGATGAGCATCCAGTATAGGAGGATGTCTTGCTACTTACTTCTATGCAACTCCTATATCATTCAATGTTGGCCGACGACCCACATTTCGTTTCGGGGATCACTAATAGCTAGCATTGTATTCCCATTTCCGAGTTTCTGAATGGAACTGCAAAGTTATAGCACGATCAAAGACATAGACAAGCACGTATATGACTTAAAAGTCCTCAACTACAATTCATGAGACCACAACATCTAACGCCAACCTAGCACCAATTACTTGCAAATGTCAACTTTCAAGCACTAAATTGAATCCTTATAAATAAATCATCAATTTTCATATACGGGGAAGATTTTGTTTGACACTTGACATGCGTCAGGTCAATCCTTCACACATTAAGAATATGAGAAAAGGGAACGTGTGTCTTGACACACCATATAACAAACAATGATCTAACGGTTAAGATTTAAATATATGAATGAATGGTCAAGATTAAAACATGAATCTCAACCTTTCATCGTTATTGCTTCAATCTTAGCCGTTATATGTTCCCTTGACACACCGTCCGTTAAGACACATAATCCCCAAACCCTAGGAACATTGTGCGTGAAAATGGGTGTGAAAAATACAATTCATGTCATTTCCGACACCTTTTACTATCGACTCGACCAACTGGTTATCAACAATTCGATACACACCAAAAAAACAGAAGAATACGGAGCATAAAAAATTAACAACATTAAGTAAGTACACGTTGATTCATGATACGATAACAGATTACAGGAAGAAGTGTATACCTCTGATTCCGATGATCTGAGAACATAATCGAAAGGCCACGTCATGGTGGAAGCAGACTGCCGACGAGTAAGTCGCCGCCGGCTTCGTCGCCAACTGCGGCGGCGGCGCCACCTTCCGGTTTGGTCCCGGCCACAACTGTGTCCATGAGGTCGTGTGCGCTGGTGTCTAGGCCTCGTAACGGGCCGGGCCTTGAGGCGGCCCACTCTACTAATGTTCAATGTTGAGGAGTATTGGAGAGGTCGACACCCTAATTAAACTAGATTAATGCCTAATGATGTTGTGAGAAACCAAAGTAAAAATTAGAAATTGGATGATCACTGTTAGATGGTAGTGTTCTGTGTTCATCATCATCCCATGAGAAATTTGTGTGACTGTGCTGAGATTTTCATAAAGGATAATTATCTTTGATGTTCCTCAGGATTTTATTTTCTGATCACAATATTCAATTGAACCTTTCCAAATCAAAATTGATATTATCAAGACAAATAATCCATAAAATTTTATGACAAAAATATCATTTCCTCATAAAAAAATCTTGACGATATCATTTTTGATAGCAATTTCTTAACTAAAATTAATAACATTTGAACTTTTACTTCAATTGAGATAAATTTTGATTCATATTATATAACAATTAAATATAATTTTACATAAATTTTATGTCAAACTGCACTGAAATCCTCAAATCAGTTTTCTCTCACATTTCAATCCCCATTATATTTCATCCCACACTTCACTCCCCTCCTCACATTTCACTCCTCGAAAAGGATTGTTAATGGATTGATTTTTGTTGCTAACTCAGTGTAGTGTAAAATAAAATTAAGATGAGGAATTGAATATAATAAAAAATAAATGAGAAAATAAGGATGATTTGAAACACAATAGAAAAATAAATGAGAAAATCGTGATTTAAGACACAAAATGGACCAAAAAACCCAAATCGATGAATGATGCTTCTCACTTGGTCTAGGTTAGCACCAGGTTTATGATTACAAAGAAAATCGGGTCGCGTTCAATAAACCACGATTTAGGACGTCCAGTCAGCAGTAAAGTTGATGCGATTTGCCCAAATGAGAATCCGTTAGGCACAGTCCCACTCCGCCGTCCGCACCCACCCGTTTCCTCGCCGGGTCAAATCTCTCCGACCAATCAATCCGCCGCCGCCGCCCACGCTCATCTCCGGTGGTCCACTGCCCATCAGTGCTATCACCATTCAACGGCCTCAATCATCATTACTTCAGATCAACCACATTCATGATCCACTCCTTACCCTTGATATCATCTCCGGATTCGCACAACAACAAAATCGAATTGGATCCGACAATGGCGGAGTCTACGCCGCCGAGTAACAGGACGCTGGCGCATCCGTCGTTGAGGCCCGAGATCGGGCCCGACGGGCTCGCGAGGGAGGCTCCCGTCATCGCCTACACCGAAAAGGTATCGCATCTCGAGATCTTAGAGACATTGAGATGTTTTATCTCAGTTTTCGGTTCTAAGAGGTGTTAAGGGTTTATTGAGTGTTGTTTGTTTGCTTTTGGTGTAGATAATTGAGGAGGAGAAGCTTCAGTTGAGGAGGTGAGTCGTTGAGGATTGTGTTTTGAAGTTGTTTTGATTGATGAGATTTAGGCATTGTTTTGGTTGATTGTCGATCTGACTCCGATATGGATCGCTTGTTTCACTTTCTCCATTCTTGTTACTTGATCAATGATTGATCCGAGTGGGGTATATTGTGAATTGTAGTTCGGATTGGAGATGTGAGGAAGATGAGTAGTGAGTTTCTATTGTTGGAAGGATTGTCTTGATGTAGTGGTTGAGCTTGGGCAGTTGAAGTATGAAATTGGATCATGATTTGATTGTCTGGTCAAGTTTTAGTTCTAAGTTGCTAAATTATTGCTTCAAAACCTGATGAGCAATGTTGGAATGAATCTAGGAGCGCAGAGCCTTGTTGCAGCCACTTGTCGCATGTGTCATGCTACTAGTGCTTTATGCGGTTCTGTTGGGAGAGGTAAATGCATGCAGACAGTGTTTTCTGACTTGATGCTTTTGGATGGTCAATTGATCAAGTTCAATGGAAGTATGACAGCCTTTAGAACCGAGACTGGCTTGGTGGATGATTGTTGCTTCGTTCTGTGGCTTATAATTGCTGGAAACCTTAGATCATAGTGTGGCGGAGAGGAGCAAAGTGAATGTTATTGATGGCGAGATGGGAGAATAAAGGGGCTAAAGCTATTACTAGATTAGATTGCTGCCATACAGGGGGCATCACAGCGCCTATTAGATTGCTGAATCTATTAGAGTGCTATGAGGGAAATGAGAGTCGACATTGTGTAACGAACAAAAGCCTGGGATTTCTGGCATTGCTGCAAGCAGAGAGGTGCAGTGCATATCCTCTGCCTTGCATCAATGGACTCATTTAACCCCGTCATTTATGTGAGATGTTATACCTTGAGATTCTCGACTTCTTTAGGTTTTGCTTGCTACCGTACAGATTCTTTCCGAACGTGAAATCCACTTCTTTCAGCATCTCATTTTAATAGAAACAGTAGAATGTAGATGACACCATTTTTTAGATGTTGAGCACCCTGCGTATTTCAATAGTCATCAGTATTTCTTTCGGTTGGAAGATAACATGCATCTCATGATTCACGAAGATTTGACATTTTAGTTGCCACAGTTTCTCGGTTCTATTGAAATAGAAATTGGGAACAAAGGAGGGTTTTAAAACAGGGTTCCGCTTTGTTATCCGTAAGTATCGTGCCATTAACTCATTGATGTTTAAGACAATAGTAAATGTTGAGTATAAACTCTTAAAAGAAAGAAGGATCACTTCGTTTTCCTGTTGATGTTCATCAGATACATAGAAGAAAATTATTCCAAAATTCGAGATGTTGAAAAAGAGCTAGCCAATCTATCGCTGGAAGTCAAGCTCACAGCTGGTTCTAAAAATGCAGGTACGTTGTGTTGGGTCTATGAACCTTGCTGTGTGATCCTTTTTTTTTCTCCTTTTTTTTTGAAAATAAATAAATAAATCATATTTTTAGCTTTTCTTATCTTTTTCTCTTTGTTGATCAGTTTTTCAATGATGTTTTGATAAGCCAATGAATTTGTTGCTTCCAGCATTTGAACATATGAGGAAGAAAATTGAAATCCGAAATGAGAAAATCTGTGCAGCTAAACTGAAGGAAGAACAGGCTCGTAAGGTAGACTTCTTCTATTGAAGATTAGCATAGTTTTATTCTGCTCTTATGTAGTTGTACTTTTTGGATGCAATGAGATGGCGTCATAGTGTGTTGTTTTCGTGCACTTGCCTGTCTGTCGTTGGTCATTGGTTTTTAGCAATCTAACTAGTCTGCTAGCATGTATTTCTTAGACTGTTGAGGTCCATGCTTTTCAGTGGATTTCCATCATCTTGTCTTATTTTTGAAGAAATAGTGATCGCTTTGAGTTGGTGTTGGCTCATATGTATTCTGTATCATATGCCAGATACTTGCTAAATATATGGGTTTGACCTTGATTGTAAAACTTGCAATATGGTTTTGTTGTGTTGCTTCTTGTGAAAAGACTTGTATTTTTATGTTCTGTTACATAATTCGAATTGGAGATTAGTGATTTATAACTGTGCTACAAGTGACACAGCCTCATCTAAGTTAGTGCTTAGTAGGTGTGGGAGGCTGCTTCAAAAGTCGTACAGGAGGAGGAAGCGGTTAAGCAGCAGCTGTGTGATGACTTGAACAAATTAGTGAGAAACTATACCTTATTGCTTTGTGGTGTCAATCATGTGGAAAGAGCTTATGTTATTCTTTTCATTAGGTTCAAGAAAGCAGTAACACCCAATATTCTAGACTGGAAGAGCTGAAACGACGATTAGAAGCTCTGAATCCGGGACGACCATCTAGTGCCGCAATCACGGTATGTCTTCTCTATTGTGGTTTGTGTCACTATTTGTTTTGCATCTTTTATCGTGGAAAAAAATTGTTGGAAATTTGACAAATTCAGCTGATTCTCATTGGAGGGATAGTGATATTAATGTGCAGGAATCTGAAGCTAATTTAAAATGACTCAGAAAGTTAAGATGCTAATTCATGGGTTAGGACATGAGGAGATATTCCTTTTTCATTTTTGTATGTAGTGGACAAACTCATTCGTTATACATATGTGATTGTATTTCCAACTATCTTTATCGTTGTGGTGCATGTTGTGCTGCACCTGAGTTTGGTTAGTTTGCTTCCAGGATGGAAACAAGGTCGGGCCTGTGATGGTGGGCACTTCATCTGCAACTTCCATGATGGAACTGTTACCCAATCAGGGCGATAATGCAAATGTTCCTACCAACAATGGCCACAATCAGCAGCTGTATGCTGATGGAGAGGGAAGAGGGAAAAAGAAAATTCTGCTACAAGGGAAAGGAAAAGGAATTGGGGCTCTACCCAAGGGAAGAGGGCCTTCTGCACCTGGCTGGACTGGAGCTGGATTCGATGTCGATGGTAGAAATTGAAAGACACATAGGTTTCAATCTAAGGTCAAGCTTGGTATTTCAATCCTTTTACTTAGCAGGCCATTAACTTTTCTGTCAACTCGCTTACATCTTTGTTTGATCGTCACTTCCTGATGATTTGAGAACATCATGAATTCTCCATTTTCAAATCATGTACATATCATCATAGGGAATTCATGTACACACCACAAATTATCCATACTTATGAAAATATTGCTTGTTTAATTCTTTTATGATTTCAATGGACCGCTTGTTCTCAGTTATATGAGAAGTACCTCGCGGCATGTTTTGTTGATTGCCCTTGCATTTTGCATTGGTTTTATTTTCTCCTGGATTTTCGTCTTTTAATCAGAGGTTTGTTTGTGTACTCATCCATTTACTGGTAAACTACAATTGATAGTTCTTGACTGATATCGGAGTTATATTCTTCATTCTAGATTTCTTGCAGGATGCATCAAAAGATGACTACAGCAAAGAAGACAGTGCTTCAGCTGGGATTGGAGCTACTGGATTTTCACCTCTACTACAATCAAAGGTGCGCAGCCCAAAATTTTCGTTGTACTGCAATTTCCTGTTAAGGCATTGCTTGCATCTTTGCCAATTAGATATCTTTTGTGCATGTACTCATTTTTGTTTAGGAAATCCGAACTTGTGCCACATTTTGCAAAGATGCTAACTAAACTATAGTTACGAATTTCTAGTCTATTTAAGCAGCTTATCTAGTGCAACGATGTAAATTGTAATATTATCCTATGCCAGAGAGTTAGGACCTTGGTCAAATTCAGTAATCTTCCTGACCTGTGAAGAAGAATTCTGACATGCCTATTAACATTTGATGGTCTAGCTATCCTTTAACTGAGTGTCTAATTCAACATTATCATACCTTGGTACTAACCAGTAGCTTTTAATCAGCATTACTATGATTAGTTGAGTACTATAAAGATGCAAAAATGGAAGAGGAAACATGGTTCATTGATGAGTCTGTTGAAGCTCTAATTAGATAATGAGCTCCCTGATCATTTCTCAAAAGCTAGTAAAATAAAAATAAAAATCTGAAAAATTTCAAATACTTATAATTCAAGGAATAAATAAAACGAGATGATTTCTTAAGGATAGGCATACAACATTAAGGGACTCATAGAGGTGCTGCTGAACTTTGAAAGGTGGCCTCAAGGTAAAATATAGTCTCACTGAAGTGCTGCAAACTCAGTATATGTAATCCTGGGCTTAGAATCTTGTATTCTAAGGGACTCATAGATGTCGTAGCTCAAGGTATAACACTACATAATTAGCAGAGTGATACAATATTTCGGGAACACTAGGCGGATGTGTGCATTGTGCTGTTTGTAACACATCTGAATTCCTAAGTGCCATATATGTGATGCCTAGGCAACAATACCATGTCTTGCTACCAAGCACCAACAATGCTAGTAAGTCACAGGTAAGCAGCAAGGCAAAACACATTTTGAATCAACCACTGCGCGCCTATCATCTTATTTGCCAATTATGGTAACCAAAATTATTGCCCTCTTTCTTTGGGAAATATGAAACCGTAGAATCCAAAAACAAGGTGATCTTCAACGTTTTCAGTGATATTATGGGGAAACCAAGGTGGGAAATGTATACTGTGCAGTGGTCATTAATTAAAAAAATAACTTTTCTATTTGCTTAAAAGGGCTCCAACAGCATTAAATTTGCAGAGTCGACCCAGAAGAGTCTTCAGTTTCACCATCTTGGGTTTCACTATCCATTTAATGTTTGCATTTACCGCTCCTTCATTATCTAGCAGTATAGCATACTACTACTGGTACTATATCATAATCAGACTGTGTGTGTATTTGCATGATTATAGTTCTGATATATGATTTGATATATGTTGATTGAATATTTGAATTCGCCCGCCCCTGTTTTTCTTGTTTCTGTTATGTTATGTTACCCCCTGACTCACTGAGACATCTTTGCTTGCCTAAATACCATGTTAGCTTGGGTTGCTATTCTGTTATCAAACTAAGCCTAGGATAACCAGAACCCACCTGAATTGGGTTCGTTTAAGAATCCTTAACCCGTTACGTCATCTAGGGAATACATTATTCATAAACTTGCGAATTCTAAGTGGACGTGTTGCATTCTTGGGTGTTAATGATTAATTTGGGCGGTAAATAATTTGCACGGGGTAAAACAACTGCAGAACTGTATAAAACTAGCTTGGGCTGTATTTCTGTTGTTAAAAGCTTAAGCAGAACCCTTCTGAATTGGGTTCTTTTAGTTGTCCAAAACGCTCCGCATTATGTAGGACGTGATTCGTGAACTTGCGAACCTATAAGCGGAAACATTGCATTCTGTTGTGGAAAATGCTTGTTTTGTGGGGTAAAAAAGCTGCACAAAGGGTTAAAAAAAATCTGCAGAACGGTATAAAACATCAAGGCAAGGTCCTTTTCTTAGTTTCCGTTTACTTGGGAAGCAAAGCAGGAACTGGAAGAGCTGGGTTCTGTGTAAGTGAGTAATGAAGAGAGCAACAAAGGCCTGCTGGTATGGTTGAAGTTCATTTTCATGGAACTGAGTGGTGACTGAGATGCTCTCAGTATCCCCTTCCTGTCATAAAAATAACTGACCTCTTTGTGTTGAACTCTCCCCATCTCTCTCTCCCCCACTTCCTTTATTCGTCATTAAATAGAACCTTCTCAGAAGCAATTCAATGTGTGGGAGCGATGGAGTAATATCTTTTTTGGTCTCTCGGAAACTCTCTCTAATTGACTGATAACTCATCGTTCTTGGGATTTGTCCTAGATTGATAAGAAAAGAAGTCTTCTGAGAGACTAATCTTGAAGTCGAGGTTTTGAGGACTTAGAAAAGCAGTTCAATTGCGATCCTGAAGTTGATTTTGGCGGATTGATCATCTTCTGATGACCCTTTTTTCCCCGGAGAGGGTTTTCCTTAGGAAAATCTTCAATCTATACTTTTGTCCCTTGTGATGCCATCCATTGTGACTTCGTTATTGCTATGTTAAGATGCGTTACACTTTTGGCGCGTGATGTCGCGATAGCATCGAATCTTATAATCTCATGACAGTAAGCTTTTCATCCAAGCAATGTTGCATAAATCTCTCTGCCGTTTTCTTTGTATTCTGTGAGAGCAACCTGTCATGTTAGCATTTAACGTTGTATTGTGAGTCCCCCTCTCATTGAATTTTATGAGAGAGCTTTTTTTTCATCTGTCAATTGTCGAACTGCTAGTACAATCGGTGTAATTATACGTCCTTGTATATTTTGCTTTGATGATCCAGCATTTCTCTCTTCTCGGCATTTCTGGTGCCCAAGTAAAGAAAAGCTCAGTTGCTTTTACTCCTTTGTCTCGGCCTTTCCAGTTCTGGCTGATCTACTTGTGATCTCTTCCTCCATTCGATACCTGTACATGTCCACCGTCTATAATCTGTTCCTGCGAGTTTTACGCATCTTGTTCTCATGAACTTTTTTGAATTATCCGATAATCTATACTAACTGGGTAGAGCCTTGGTGTAGTTGAGCGCCTTTTATATTTGGATGTCACTCACGAGTTAAAAGCTTGTTACTTTTTTTAAACGGAAGAACAGGACATCCATCTTATCTCAAGCCTAGAAGAGCATCCACTCGTCCAGCATATTAATATATATAGTGCATGATAAAAGCCCAAGCTTCAATTTGGCAAGGTGCGGGATAAAATAACTGTCATCTTCCTTGTTGTTTATAACATGGGTAAGATCTTGTGCATCTTGATTTGTCCATGAAAAACCAGTTGGTGGTGGTGGTGTTGTTATCGAGACAGATAGAAGAAAGGCCCAATTTTGCAGTGGGTTTTATTATATGTAAATCATACAAGATGCTATGTCAAGATCTTGTTTTCCCCTTGAAAAACAGAACAATGAATCATATTTACAAACAAGATACTCATAGAACAATCACCAAGTTCAAAAGGCCGAGGTAAAAGATATACTAGTAGAGAATAATTGATTTGATATCACAAGGGTCTGAGTAGATTCCTCTGAGCTCAGAGGTCGGTTGTCCTCTCTCATAAGATTGAACCAAATTGGCCATGGAAATATATTGTTGTGTAGCAGCAAATTCATCTCCTTGTTACCACACACAACACAATACAATACAACGTCATGGCTAAGCATCACGTGAATTCTTTCCCCATGTGCCCACCTCAGTCTCCTCCTCTTTCCCTCCTATCCATTTTTGTCCTCCCAAGTTTAAAAATTTCAACTCTTTTGAACTTTATAGGCATCATACCAAGTTTCCTCACTCACTTGTTAGGCGAGCGATAATTCTTGTTAGTGAGGGAGCGGAAATAATATCTTCCCTTTGTTAAGTACCACTAAACTATGTATGCATCGCTAAAAATGCACGAATGTGAACATCGAGGTGGACGTTGCTACTCAACTTTCCTACATAGGACCATGTCTCGTACAAGCGAGTCCATTATGTCACGTTCTAATTCTAGAGCAATCAACTCTACTTCGTCTTGGAATGCCTCCCATTCCCAATTTGGAAGATCCCTCTCGACCAACGTATCAATGTCTTCGAGCACTTGACAATTGGACGACGGGAAGGATCGAATTCTCCTCCATACCAGCTCGACCAACTGGGACCCATGAACCAATCGTCGGCCTGTACTATCCTTTAGGATGATTTTGGCATTAGGTTTCATTACATCCATCAGGATTTGATCCACAAGATCAAACAATAGCCTCCTGTTGCACCTTAGTCCCACATAATGATCTGTCGGTTCATCCCTGTCTCCAATGTACTTGGAGAAGTACAATGCTTCGAGGTCATGGAAGATCGACGGGTTCAAAGGATGCGTCACCGAGAACCACTTGGTGAGGGACAAAGGGGCATTCCTGTCAATGCCAATGTGGTTCAGTATCCTGGTGATGTACTTGAAATCATTGCGGGTGTTGGTGCCGGTGCCGGTGCCGGTGCTGGTGGCGACCTCGGCTGTGGTTGGAATAGTGCTGTTGTTGTAGCTAGAGTAACTAGACAACTGTGTTGCTG
>JAOVYX010015281.1:0-28520 GCA_035668315.1 Drosera spatulata
GGGAGGATTATCATTGCTCCATTTGGAACTGGACACGACGCTAGTCTCTTCTCTCCCCTCCTTTCTTTCCTCTTATCAAACAATCACAACTCAGCCGCCCCGATTTGACCGTTACCTCACTTCCGTGCCACCCCAACCCACAACGAAACCACCACGAACAATCAACAATCCCATCACTCCCCATCACCTCTCCTCCTCGAAATGCCGCCGCCGCTCGCCTCCTCTCACACACATCGCACCACCAATGGATCCGAACCCGAACCCGCTGCTCGGTTCCTTCACTTTCCCACCGTACGACGCCGTGCTCCCCCGCCACGTCGTCCCCGGACTCCGATCCCTCCTCGCTCAACTCGTAAGCAATCAGCATCATCTCGATCTCGATCTCGATTTTGATTTCGATGAGTGGATTCTGAATTCTAGGGTTTTGGATGATGATGAGTGATGTGTGATTTGTGGTTTTGTAGGAGGTGGAGGTGGAGGAGCTGGAGAGGATTGTGGAACTGGAACCGGTGTATGAGGAGTTGGTGGTGAGGTTTGAGAGGGTTTGGGATCGGTTGAAGGTTGTTTGGGGTGTTGTGAATCATTTGGCGGCGGTTAGGGATTCGAAGGAACTCCGTGCTGCGATCGAACAAGTTCAGGTTTGTGTACTCTGTTATTATGACTGTTGGTGAATCGATGTATTTTTCGATGTATTGATGTGCTATTAGGATTGCTAGTGAATCGATGTATTTTTCGATGTATTGATGTGCTATTAGCTGTGATGTAGTTTTCAGCTGTGTGTTTGTTGGTCTTATAAGCATTTTTCATGTTAAATTCAGATGCCTCATTGATGAAAGTAGGATACAGTGCTTAATCGTAACCATTAACCATACGTTTTTTTCCCCTATGCAATCGAATTCTCCATTCTATCCTAATGGTCTATTTCTCTTTGTTTCGCAGCCAGACAAGGTTCGATTTGATTTAAGATTGAGCCAGAGCAAACCTATCTACATAGCTTTTAAAACAATCCGTGAATCATCTGATTGGGATACTTTGAGCGAAGCACGTAAACGTGTAGTTGAAGGTAAATAGATGAAGTTCAAGATACAAGGATTTCCAGTCTTGTTTTGTGATTGCTTTCTGCTTCTTCTTTGATCAGCAATTTTTATGGTGAAAGCTTATGTCTATCTTTTGTGGTTGTGGCATAATGGCATTCCTCGGTGTCTTCATTTTGTGGCCTATTTAATCATAATGTTTTCTATATATATTTGAAATGTTCATTTCCTCATATTACAACAGTTCCTAGAAATTTCACATTTGCTTTTCTTCTCTAGTTATCTTCAACTCCATAAACAGGAGGCATTGATATATTCCGGTTGTTAAAACACATAATATTAGTAGTCCCTGAGTAACTTCTATTCCTTTCAGGCCAATTGAAGACGGCAATTCTTGGAGGTATTTCTTTTGAAGATGACAAAAGGAAGAGATTTAATGAAATTAAGCAGGTATTCTTCGCATAAGTTCTCTAAATAGAGCTGAGAATCTTTAGATGACATGCACATTTATGATTTATGCAAAAAATTTATGATGATGGCGATCAAGAAGTGTTGAAGTTCGAAAACAATTAATGTAGAGGTTTCTGGTGGGCTGCATCGGAAAATAGGATTTTAAGTCTCCAGTCTCCTCTTAGTATAGCCATATCATATTCATAACCTGAGAAAAAAAATTCATGCGAAAAGTTACTTGTGAATCCATATTAGTAGGATAGCAATGGGATAAATGTCGAGGAACTTAGAACCCATGTTTCCATCAGGCAAGTGAGTGGATGTTTGACTTGTTTAACAGGAGTTGGAAAAACTAGCATTGAAATTTGAAGGGAATATTTTGGATGCCGTGAAGAGCTATGAGAAGTTGCTAACAAATAAAAAAGATGTTGAAGGGCTGCCTGCCACAGCGCTTGGATTAGCAGCTCAAACGGCAGTTTCCAAGGTATCTCAAAATATCAACTGCTTTTCTTGAGCATAAAATTTCAACAGGCTCTGAAAATTTATAATTCTATTCGACCGGAGTGGATTAATGATTATAATCTTCATCATCTCCAATGACACAGGGCCACACAAATGCTACAGCCGAGAATGGGCCATGGGTAATCACTTTGAACCCTCCAAGTTATCGTTCCATCATGCAGCATTCTCCAAATCGCCCGTTACGTGAGGAACTATACCGGGCTTATATAAAGCGTGCTTCTTTTGGAGACACCAACAATACGCCTATTATTGAGCATATTCTTAAGCTTAGGTATGAAATGGCTAAGCTTCTTGGGTACAACAATTATGCAGAGGTACCGTGCATGGCAACTACACTATTTATGTTGTGTGACAATTGTGCACCGATCAGACTGATTAATTGGTGAAATGTGCATTAGTTAAGCACGGAAACAAAGATGGCTACAGTCGAGCAAGCTGAAAAGCTAATAGAAGATCTCCGTGTTGGTGCTTGGAATGGTGCAGTTCAAGGTAATATATGTTGATCGCAGAAGATAACAATGAGAATTTCGATAAAATTGTGTTTCAGTCTTTCAGAAATGATACATCGCGGTGTAGTTTTCCTTTTGCTATCTCTAAAGTACGTGGTATCGCTTATCACGTAGATTGAAACTTGATCTAACCTTGTGTGAATTTTCAATCCTCTAGAACAATCAATATGTGCTTTTGATAACAGCGTGTGATTCATGATGATATCTTGTGTAGATGATGTATTTATTCTCATGGTAGAAGTTCCTTTTGGAGCTTTTTTCTGAACTGATTATGGTGATAACTTTCGCGACTGCAGACATTGAGGACATGAAGAAATTTGCTGGGAGTCAAGGTGCGGAAGAAGCCTTTGACTTGAATAATTGGGATATTAATTTTTGGAGTGAAAGGCTCCGCGAGTCAAGATATGGCATAAATGAGGTATATGCAACCTGCTTTGCTAAAATGTGATTAGCTTTATCTAACAACATTGAGGGTCCCTTAACCACTTTCTGTTCGATATTTTTGGAGGTCCAACTTTTTTTCCATTTGGAGTTGTATCACCGTTTGGGAGATAGGTTCCCTAAGGTTGGAGCTCCGATAGCCGGAAGGTTTGGTGTATTTGTCAAAATTTAGATCTAAGACAAGATAAAGTCCACGTAACATGGTATTTGAAGCACTGTTTTTACAAGGTGTCATCTACATTGGCATATGTGGTGTAAGTGACACTAAAAAGCAGCTCTGAAATGAACATCTACGGTCAGGCTGGCTAGTTTCCTCACCAGGATTGAAAGGGTTATCTTTTTCATAGCTCCGTTGCAGTACATGATAGCTGTAATTCACTTACCGATGACCATAGTTAGCTTTCTGCACAGGCTACTAGATTATATATGCATTTTGGAATAGCGTTCATTTTTGCATCATGTTGTTCCCTTATTTTCTCAATTCTCCGTGCATTTTTCATTTGCAGGAAGAGTTACGTCCATTTTTCTCATTGCCAAAAGTCATAGATGGCCTTTTTGATCTAGCAAAGAAGCTGTTTGACATTGACATTTGTCCTGCTGATGGAGAAGCTCCTGTATTCTTAAACTATATCCTGTTTTCTGTTGCTGAACCTCTGGCCTCGTTTGTCTCGTGAGAGTCATGTATTGTTCCTATTATTGCAGGTTTGGCATGATGTCGTCAAATTCTTTCGTGTCAGCAATTCTCTTGGCACCCCGATTGCATACTTCTACTTGGATCCGTATTCCCGTCCTTCAGATAAACGTGGTGGAGCATGGATGGATGAAGCTATTGGTCGTAGTCGTGCTCTTTCTCGTGATGGCACATCCATCCGATTGCCTGTTGCCCATGTAGTATGCAACCAGACACCTCCAATAGGAGCCAAGCCAAGCCTCATGACATTTCAAGAGGTTATTCCTAGGCTTAATTGGCATGTTGCTTCTGATTTTTTTTATCAAAAGACATGTGCTCTCTACATGTCACTATACAAGAATGAAGTATCTTGAAGTTTTACGTGGTTGTTTCCTTGGGTGAAATGGAATTTAGAGTTTTATAATTCTTTTGTGGTAGTTTTGGAGAACTTGTTTTATGTACGCTTTTAGTATTTAGTTTTGCATTATCTGCATGCTCTTGTGAATCGAAATAAAGTCCTCATAGTTGGGTTACCTTATTGAGCAGGTTGTGGCTATCTTTCATGAATTCGGCCATGCACTTCAACTCATGCTTACCAAGCAAGACGAAGGTCTTGTTTCTGGTTTGAGGGGAATAGAGTGGGATGCAGTTGAAGTAGCTTCACAATTCATGGAGAATTGGTGTTACCAGAGGTAAATTTGTCAAGTTTCTAGCACTGAGAAATGACTTCTATACGGAATTACTTGTAAACAAAATCATTCGGAGAATGATCAATTTCTTTTATGTAGGGATATGCTGATGAGCATTGCCAAGCATTATGAAACAGGGGAGAATCTGCCTGAAGAGATATGCATGAAAATCCTCTCTGCAAGAACTTTTCGTGCGGGTTCAGAGTTGCTTCGTCAGGTTCGTAAAGGGCACTTTTGATTCCTCAAGTACTCTACTGAGCTCTAAGAGATTGTAAACTTAACGTTCCATTCGCTTTTTTCTTTTGGCATATTAGAGTGATAGGTTACCTCTGATATTGTCATCGTGCATCCTTCTTCCTTTTTTCCCCCTTCTCTCATGCTCGGTGAATGTCTTTTACTTGGTTCTAGTGCAAAAGGCTTCCTCTTTGATGGGGTAATAACGACCAATTTGTACATCACTTCAACCTGTAGATCGTTTTGCTGTGACTCAAAACTGTCACCTATGCCATGTGACAAGCAAATCAAGTTCGTACCTCAGAAAATAAACATCCATGTCTTATAGCAGATGAGGATCCCTTTTTTGATGAACTTTGTGGTGGAAATATAGTTAGATATATGTATATTTCTACATGTTTGTTCGAGCATAACTGAATCTTTCAAGGACTTTTGAAAATTCGACTTTAAAAGCTGTCTTTTTACTCTATGCAGTTGAGATTTGCATGCATCGATCTAGCGCTGCATTCCAAGTATATCCCAGGAGGTTCAGAATCTATCTATGACATTGATCAGAGCATCAGTCGAAAGACACATGCTATTCCGCTGCTGCCGGAGGACAGGTTCCTTTGCAGTTTCAGTCATATTTTTGCAGGTGAGCCAGATCACCATCCATCAAGATGAAATATCCTTCTCTAAGGTGTGTTGACACGAGTGTTTTTCTTTTTCCTTTTGTTGTCAGATACATATGCTGCCGGATACTACAGTTACTGGGTTAGTAGCTTTCCTTCAACATTCTAAAATATTTCTTGTTTACTACTGAAACCTTGATCTTTCCATTATAGTGAACAAGGTAAACAGAGTTAACAACGGGAACAAAGGAAATAATTCCCAGTTTTTTTTCAGCTTCTATTCTCGAGGTTTTGAGCTAACATTAGAATGAATTACAGTGGGCAGAGGTGATGTCTGCTGATGCTTTTTCTGCGTTCGATGAGGTGGGCTTGGACAATGACAAGGTGAGGCTCTGAGTTATTTTCCCCTGTTTCTAGTTGCTGTTGTTTGCATTTGCGGCTGTTAGCTGTAGTGAGCTATGCATTGAATCAGTTCAAATAAGTTGTGCGATATCATATTCTTGATGCAAATCTTTCATTGATCGTTGGTGAAAAGCTAGCTGTTCCTCCCGATATAACAGGCAATGTATCCTTGACTTTTTGTTTGAATTACTGTCTTTTTCTGGGTGCAGTCTGTCAGAGAAATGGGAATCAAGTTCCGTGACACAATACTTGCGGAAGGAGGAGGAAGGTCGCCTCTCGAGGTCAATCTCTTCATATAACTGAACGTGACTGCTCACCCTGTTATTCATGTTTGAGTTCCGCACACATTTTGAAGAGCTGAATTGATTTCTCTTTATCTATCTTCCCTCAGGTGTTTATAGACTTTCGAGGCCGTAAGCCTTCTGCAGAGCCGCTGCTTAGATCATATGGCATCACTCCTGTTGCTAAGGCCGTTGCTTGAGCGAGGTTTGGCGTTTGGTATCTTCCCTTGGGCATTCTAACTTCGCTGTTGTGCTACTCGATCCCAAAGCAATAGCAAGGGTCATCCGATCCGGGATGGAACAGACTGTTGATGCATTGATGATTATATATACATGAACTTATCTAGTACTGTAGTAAAGTACTGTAGTACTAGCAAACAAGAAGGCGATCTTACAGTGTATAATGCCGGTACCACTCCAAGCAAATGTTGTAGCAATAAAATTATCGAATTTAAATCTTTGGAAATGATTTCTTAAGTTATCCATACTAGACTTGTTTGGTATCATTTTTTTTTTATTTTTTTTTATTGATTAATAATAAAACATAAGTGTTTTGTTTTCGAATTTCGTGTTGTTGTCGTTCTCAGTTGCTCCAAATAGCGTTGTCACCAAACCACACTGACTACTACCTCAGTGTCGCCCCTGTTGTTCTTAGTCGTCCGGTCACCACCGGAGTTGGTTAATGATGCAAAATTAATCAAGCCAATAGGTTTAGCTTGGTGTTCGATTAAGATCGTTGATTGTTCCACTTTTGACTGAACAATCAAAATTAAGTGTCGACAAACTGGAAAAAAACTCCATGCATTTGTCAAAATAAAAGACTTGTTGGAGTTTTGATCATTATCAACTTGGTGTTGGTGGGATGAGATACACCCAAATGAACTTGAGTTTAGGGATCCGCAAGGGTGCAAGCCAAAAATGGCATTGCTGTACCATAAAGTAACAATGAATAGTAATTTTGTTATAGTTTAGCATGTTTGCTTCAATGTGATGAGTAAGAGTTGTTTTGAAAAGAGAAGTCAGATGACAGCAAAGAAAAATAGAAATAATAATGCTATTTGGTTTGTTAAATTTAGTATTGGTTTTAATACTTGTCAAATTTTAACAAAAAAGAAAATATCATTGAAACGTGCATTTTTATACTGACACTAACATGTTGTAATATGATAACGACAACCTCATTTTTTCATCATTGAAAATGCTGTTATGGATATAATTTATGCCCCACAATGCATAAATGATGCATCATATAAATGATCTTCCACCCAAATAAAAATTCAAATCGACTCAGTCACACTATCACACACTTGGTAGACATTTAGATCATTTACAAAATCTTCTCAAATTCAAACACCATCATCCATCTACAACGGTAAAAAAAGATTTCCCAGCAGATATTATTTTGGTGGAAGTGAAAGATTTCCTCAGATTTTGGAATCCGATCTCACACCGTTAAAAAATTTCATATTCCCATGACGTTCAAAACCCCAACGATAAAAACACGCTATCTCCCCACCTCAACAAAACCCTATACACACACCAACACCTTCCCCTCTTCATCATCATCATCATCATCATCGGCGACCAAATCATCTCTAACCCTAACGTCACTGATGAGATTGAGGAGACGGATTCGATTTCGTTTTCGGGTGTTTATCTTTGTCTCACTGCGAGCAACAACAGGGGTGATGCCCTAATTTCGCAGTGAATGCCGACGTCGAATTGAGTTTTCTTCGTCGCCGATCCAAAGATCCTAGCAGCGGCCAAAGTCGATTGCCATCAATCAATCATCTTCAGCGACCGGGGGTGATTCCTCAAGGGAGATCGAAGATCGGTGATTCCCCAACGCCGCTAACGGGATCTCATCTCATAAATCCAATCCAACATTTCCCATTTTCACAGCACCGTATCAACCCCTTTCTCATCCTCTCCCTGTCTCCAGTTCTTTCAATTATTCTTTCCCAGCACGATATCTTACTTTCCCATCTCCACTTTCGTGATATTTTTACCCGTTTTGGCCATCTGGGTTGGTTCGGATCTTTGGTTTTCTGTTGAATTTCAGGGTTTGAGGGCCTTTTGGGGAGAAATCATCTTCTGGGTCGGTCTCAAAATTTAGAATTTTGATATCTGGAGTTGGTTTTCGTGATTTTTTGAAGTCGAATCTAGTTTTTTCTTCGTCTCAAATCCAAAGATCCCCGGCCAAAGTCAGATTCCATCGATCATCTTCATCTTCAGCGACCGGGGGTGATTCCCAAAGGGAGATCGGAGATCGATCGGTCTTAATCGACCGGGGGTGATTCCCCAACGCCGCTAATGGGATCCAGGATTGCGACGCTTGGGGTTGAAACCTCAGGCCGCTATACCTATTGATTTCGATTGATTTCGTTGCAAAAGTTTCATAAGTTCAATTTTGTCGTATCCATGGACTTGAACATTGTTAGTTGCAAAACTTCTTTTCAAGTTCGGTTTTGTTCGGTTTTTTTTTTTTCCTCAGAGGAGATTTTTGTTTTAAGCATTCTGTCAATTGCAGTAGCGTTTTCTCCACCGTCAACCTTGAAATTCTCATCACTTGCAAGGGTATTACAGATTCTCTTACCCATTCATCTAAGGATAAAGGAAAGGTCTGTGCTTTAGATGCTTTCTCGTGTTTGTTTTTCACTTCAATAATCCCTGTTTGTTTTGATTAATACATGGAGAATGTAAGAGGATTAAAGTTGATATACGTTAATCGCAAGTGCTTATGACTTGGAGGTGTGTTCGGCCTCATGGGTCTCTCAGATCAGGATATCATAACTTTCTCTGGTGATCACACTTTGGTTTGTGAAAAACATCTTCTATTATCGAATATGTTGATTTATTCTCTTGCGCCATGATCTGGGACAATTTTGCAGGGAAGATCAAGATGCCACAAAAAGATCTCCAGTTCTGTAAAAGGCATAGTCTAGACATCTAATCCTCTCTCGTTTATGATAATTCCTTCTTCTAGTATGTAAGCTGATTATCTCTCTTATGGTTTCTCGTTGGTTTCGACACAAATTTGTTTATGCATCAAAGCTGCTTTATTTGCCTTGATAGGTTACTCCTAACAGGGAGACGGATGAAGTGTTTCACTCAGTCGCTGAGAACGCCACGATAAGTTCTTAATTTTGTACATCAATCATCCTTTGGGCATGTTTTGCAGCATACTTAAGCTAGTTTAAGTGTATGTTTAATTTTTAACTTTGATCTTTTCATTAATGATCCGACAGGTGATTGCCATCTTTGAGATAGACACCTAATAAACCACCCATATGTGTGCGAGTGTGAAGGTTAGTTCCCAAGGGTCTGCTCAATCAAAAGAGTCGTTTCTGACGTGCTTGGCCTTCTGTTTCTTGCTGTCAGGTATCTGTGCCTTTGCCTACTTATTTATTTGCAACTCCAGTGAGTTTCTTCTTTCGTGCAAGATTGTGCAACTTGTATCTCTTCCATTGTTTTTCCTACTGTCTTACTGCTGCCATTTGTGTAATGCATTTCTTTACTATCTGGTCATGATTTATCTACTTTTTGCCATTCCTTACAGATTGCTGAACTTGAGGTGTAACTATATACCGAACTTATCTCAACTTTTGGGTCAGACACTCTGTCAGGTTCTTTCAATGTTGATCCAGGCTTCAGTCTTGTAAGACACTGTCTGTGCTTGGTCTACTGAGTCTGATACTCCCAATGCTTATGGTAGTCAGAAGGATTGCAGGTTGTGATCAACCTTCAAATTGCCGCTGCCGAGGAAGAAAAAGCAATATCATCTGAGGTTGAAACCCAGAAGGTAAATTCTGAACGGTAGCTCGCACGTGTTGACTCTTTTTGAATCTTCTTCTTCTTTTTTTTTTTTTTTTTTTTAAATACCGGGCTGTTTCGTTTGCTTCTTATTTGTGGTTCTTAGTCCTTTTTTTTTCTTTTTTTTTTTTTTTTCTTTTTTCCCTTTTTGGCTTCTTAGTTGAGCCGAGAATCATGGTGCCGCTGAGGGAATTTTCATAGTTCTGGAGACCTTGGTTTTTCTGTTAGTGTTTTTCTATTTCAGTCTTTTGATAGTTGATCTGCGTTCACCATGGCGGATGCTTTCCAATTGCAAGGATGATTCATCTACGTGCTGATCTGGACTCATGATGTGGTCGGCTTAAACTATCACTGATACTAGGTGAACTCATCGGATGAATACTTATCCCTCTTGTAGTTTCCTATGCTGTAGATTCTTAGTGTTTAGTGTTTACGGTTGGGATGATATTAAATTCTAAGTTGATTCCATTGTGTCATGCACCATGTTTAGATGTGTCGCTAACTCACTATACTTGGAGAATTGCACGCCATGCTTATTCCGCTGAAATTCAGGTACGAATATCAGTTTTCTGCTGCTGGCTTACAGCAGTTTCCGTTTTCCTTTGGCTTCTGTTCTCTGTTATACCATGAACCTTTCGGCCTCCTTGCTCAGAGAGCTTTATGATGATTTTTTCAAATTCAATTGTTTCTTGCTCAGCTGTCAGTCTTGTCATCTGTTTTGTTGAGTATATCTAATTTTGCAGCCAATTAGAACTGATGGATTCCGGTGCACAACATCAACTGTCGGTGATTGATTTTCCACTTTGTGATTGTCAGGTGCGACGCTGAAGCTTATGGCCGGGAAGTTTGACCTTATTTCCTCTTTTTAAAGTAAATGTTCATTCCAATTGGGCCTGTATATCTGTTTAAGTTCTATGTTTTGAAGTCTGAGATACTTACATCTTTAGCTTCTGTGCATACCCAACTCCTGCACCTGGGGTTCTGTCGACTCACCATTAGGTGAGACATCCACGGTTCAAGGGCTTCTCTGCTTCTTTCCTTTTTCATGTATCATAATCTTATAAGCACTAACTAGTTGGCTTTCTTGTTTTATGGAGTTAGGACTGGAAGGAATTTCCAGGTATGATGGTCCTTTCGATGTTTGACTGGGCTGCTTCAAATGAGCTCGTCTAGACACTTCGAGCTATTGTGGAAACTGAGGAGGTTGTGAACCCGTCTTCACTTTTTCCTTTCTGCTGCTGTATATTAGTGTAATTTGTGCGTTAGATTTTGACTACTTTACCTTTTTCTTTATGGTTGTTCTTTTGTCCAGAAAGCAGTGCGAGTTATGATTTGTACTTGTGGATTATATCATGGCTTTGGCTACATTGGACTTGAAGAACGATGTTCTGTATTGAATACCTATTCGAGGGTCCACAGTCGGGAGATCGAGGTGAATCCTTGGTGCAGGAAAGATGTAAGGTCACCGATGGTGATGCAAGCGATCTCTATTCCATCCAGATTATGCGACTCATTATTCCTTTTGTGCTTTACTTATCCATTTTGTTATAGCCGTGTTTTAAGTTGAAATCCATTCTTCTAGGTCAATGGGTATCAACTCAACCAAGCGAACTACTGAAGCTTGTTCGACCTTTTGCGAAGTGCGGTTGCTCCTTCATTGCTCACTCTGTGGTGTTGCAGCACTTATCTAGCACCGAGTACTCTGTTTTATCCAGCATGCCTACAGGTACATATCCTACCACATCATGTCTTGCGCATCGCGTGCCATCATGTCATACGTTGTGCAACAGTGATCGTGCATTCATGCATCATACTCCAAGCATCGCACATCGATGAATCACGCATCAGTGCATCATCATGCATCAACGCATCACGCATCAATGCATCACCAATAATTCTATCGAGCTTTCTAATGTTCTTCATTAATAGCTTTCTAATGATCTGTTTTCACTTTAAGGTGTTTTTCAGCTGCTTGTGTTTTTTGTCTCTATCTTTAAGTCAACAAAGTTTTTTTTTGAGTGATTTACCCAAAACTATACAGAGATGAAAATAATCCTAAAAAACTACAGAAAAAAACATAATTTTCAAACCATACAAAATTTGAAATAACATATTCAAATCCTATCTTCTTCATCCCATATCCATCCCCACGTCCACCCCAACTTCCTATCATCACTCGGAATCCGGCCACCTCGTCGGAATCCCAAATAGAACATTAGTTCAAAACGAAATAGAGCGCACGAAGGGAAAAAACAGAACACCTGAAAGGAAAAAAAAATAGAACTTCTGAAGGGAAAAAAATAGAGTACCTGAAAAGGGAAAAAAAAAAATAGAGCACCTAATGAAAAACAAAAAACAAAGTGCCCGAAGCACATAAACCAACTCATCTAAAATTGAACCTTTTAACTAATGCATCTTTGTACTTGTTTGGATCGATTCTTGAGGCTGAGTTTCCTTTTCGAACTTGTTCTTGGGTCATTGGACATGGTAAGAAACATAAAAAACCAAATACAGAATCAAAAGTGACACAATCCATTGCAAAGACGAAAGCTCCAAACAATCCTCTCTTCTCATCTTCCTAATTCTTCATCTTCGATCTAACAATCGATCAAATCTCCATAATCGTCTTTGTGCTCTTCACATCTCCTCAATCTCTCGATCCAAATTCGAAACTCTAATTGACATATCCGCTCTCCGACGATGTTGTTCCCCTCCCCACAACCAGTGTCGTCGCCGACAAAGGCGAAGAATCAAGCCAACGCCCCATGTCGAACTCAAGGAGAAGCACCAACGTCCCATGATGTCCAAGTAGGATTCGAAGTGATAGGAAAGAAAGTCGAGATCGTCAAGGTCACGAGGGGCATCAGGGTAGCAGGAAAGTTTGGAGAGGAGGAGAGAGTGACAGGGGAGGTGAATTGAAAATTTTATGTTTGAAAAATTATTTTTCCATGTATATATTTTTATAATATTTATTGAAAAGTTGCTGAAGTTTTTTAACACTACGGAAAGAGGGACAAATCTAGAGACATTCGTTTATGCAATCTTCTTTTATATATTTTCTTTTCATTTTTCAGATTAAGGTAGTTATCACATATAAGTCTATAGGATTCATAAAAAAACATCCGACCAATAAAGAAAAATGTCGAACTATGAAGCGAGAGAGAAAGTGTACTTAGCATTTACAATTAGTTCACAAGCAAAAGAATGTAAAGAAACAAAATATGAGATATTTGGTCTGCTTGTTTTGGGATTAAATGGATGGGATATGAGTAATAGTCTTCTCTTTTCATTTATCCAATGTTTGGTCTTTTTGTAATTCAAGTGGATAGGACTATTAATCACTTATAACTAACTTAATCCATCATATGAGAGACTAATTAGTGGGGGAAGGAAGGGATAATTAGTCTCGGGACTAATAGCACCGTAGGATAAGTTGTTTGTATAGAAAATAATCTTTGTTTTATTTATTTCATGTTTGTCTGACATATTTGAATTCTGGACTAAACTAATTAGTCCAATACTGACTGTCGCAAACAAACACAAGACTAAGCATTAAAATATATTGGAATAAATAATCATAAAACTATTAATCTCGAAATTAATAATCTCATTTTATTCTATCATCAAAACAAACACATCCAATATGCGTTCTTTGCACCTTTTACTTCACATTAAGGATGTTAATTGATGCGGTTTCGATTATTCGGTTCGATTTTTTATCGGTTTCGATTATGAGAGACAAAACCATAACCGAACCGATTAATAATCGATTACGATTTTCAAAAGCATAATCATTTATTGATCGGTTTCGGGTAATCGATTGTGTAAACGGTTACAATTAAACAATTAATCGGTTTCTCAATCGAATATGTTAAATCGGTTAATTAAATGGATGGTTTCTAAACAATTCTCAATCGTTTTTTAAACGGTTAATCGGTTAAAATTGAGTGAATAATTTCTCAGAAAGATTCATTTATGGAAAAATAATAGTTTGTTATACATGTTTTTGGTTGATTTGGTTAATTGATATATATTATTTGGTTAATTGGTTAATGATAATCAATTGTTATTATCCGAGTAAGCAGTTATGTTTAATCAGTTTAACTAGTCGATGTTAACAAACTAAAAACCATAAGCGAATCGAATAATTGAACGGTTTTACTTCTAAAACCAAAACCAAACCGTTCAATTTACTTGTAAAAAAATTTCATGTAATTTATCGATTAATCGGTTTTTGATTTACACGATTCGATTCCAGTTTGATTTCGGTTCGATAAACAATTTGATAATCGTTTTAACATCCTTATTTCAGGACTTGTTTGATATTTTTATTTTCTATTTTCGTTCCACTGACTGATGAAATAGAACTATTTGGTATCATTTTTTCTTTTCTGTTTTCTGTTTTTTATTTCTTAAACGGATGAAACAAAAACATAAAATAGAAAATAAAAAAATGATTTTTTATTGTTGTTTCTTGTTTCCTCAAATAGTATTCAAGTATCATTTCACAAAGAATTATTTAATTTAAAAAAATAATTTTGATTTTTATTGTTGATTTTTTATTTATATTACTGATTTTGTTTTTATTTTATTTTAATTTTAACAGCAATATCAAATGACTTCTCAATTTTTCTCATTTTGAGTGTTATGTGAAACTATCGCATCCATCGCCAATGGCAACGAAACCACGAACACCATCTCCGCCACCACAAGACTTCCGATTTCAGTCGCGCGACGACGATGATGCAAAAGCACCAATCTCTGATCCAAATGGCTCAGCTCATCACCCACTCGCCCCCGCCGATGAGGTAGTAATCTATCACTTCAACTCAATGTCATCGCCTCATCGGCTTTCAATCCAGATTCTAGGGTTTCACTTCGGCTCAGGATATATTTAATTCGCTTATGAAGCTCTATTATACAAATGTGTTGGTGTCGATGAAGTGATGTAGAATGCAGTATGGTTATTTAGAGGATGAATTATGGTTTAAATGGTGAAATTGTGAAATTTTTGCTTGAAAATTGAGCTGTTAGTTGGGCCTGTGGTTGCGAGATGTGTGGAGACATAGCGGTTCAATGGAGATGGACATCTAGGGGTATAGAGTTGGTACTGGAATTAGACGCCCCAGTATTTGGAGAGAAAAGATTTTTATATGAGAGAACATGAGTAAGCAATGAGAGAACATGAGTAAGCAAGACTCTGATGATAGGGTTTGGCTTTCATTGCAGTCTGGAGCCATCGATTGATTGATTGCGTTATATATTGCTAGCTGACGGTCTGTTGTTAAGGGACATAAATATATCTCTAGTCTCTACTACGGGCTTAAGCTTTTGGCGGAGTGGTTTTTGATTGTAGTATGGGAGGAAGGTAGACATGAGTTTCTGTCCAGATCATGCTTGCCGGTACATTTTTTGCATTATATAGGTGGATAGATGCAAAGTCGTGCTTCGAGCCCAACATGTTACCTCTTTGTGGGCATATTAATTGTAAATCTGAGCCTTTTACTACAAACTTGGAACTTCGATGGAGTTGGTTTCTCAAGAGGTGTGCTCACTGCCACATACTAAATTTGATTTATGACTTCTATAGTTCTAGTTTCTTCTTCTATCCATGACCACGAGAATAACAGACTTCACAAGCAGTTGAGTGCAGAGCATTCTATCAACTCTTCAACTTCTGTAGCTGTTACGAAAACCTTGCTGCTATTTGTCCTCCGTTTTTGTCCTGTATAAGTGTCTCTGGATGGGGATTTGATGTCTATTATCTGATGATAGTTTGCACATTTTCATGGTTTAGTTATTTGACATTCAGACGACTGTGCATCCTGGTTATATAATTTCGTTGATTCAGAGTCTGTTGCCTTCTGTCAAGAGACATCATTATGCACAAGTTGGAAAATGACTTGGCTGAGGATGATGTTTCCACCTGATCAAGAAATAGTTCTGAAAACTCTGTATGCAATGGTGCGATCTCCATGGACATTGGGAACATTGATCACCTCCGATCTCCAAAATCCCAGGCTACTGGGGACGAATCAAGGTTGGCCAGAGAAGAGGCCTGGGAAGAAAGTGGCTGCATCTTGTGGGATCTTGCTGCTAATAAATCTCATGCCGAATTCATGGTACTTTAAATTTGTAATAATTTTCCTTTTTTCTTGCCATTGCTGGCTGAGCATTTTTTATATAGCTAAAAAAATAGTGCTTCTCTCAGAGGCTTTAATTGACGGACAGGAAGGATATCCAAATAGTGTACTCTTAGAGCTTCACTCCTTGATTTCAGATGTGACGTCTTTATGGTCATCTCACTGGTTAAGATTTTTTCGTGCCATGACCCTAGAGGAGGCCGAAGAAATTTACAGAATCATCGCTTCTATGATGTCATAATAACAAACAAAGATATAACAGAATTTGGGTAGTTTTATTAGGAATGAAGCTTCTGGTCGCTCTTCTTGCATCCACCAGATTGTGTACCGAACATGGAGAGATGGACTAATGGTGGCAATAACATTTCATAGTTTTTTAGAGAAGGTAGTTATCAGAAATCTTATGTAGTCACTACATGTTTCCAGGTTGAGAACCTTGTTCTTGAAGTGCTATTGGCGAATCTTTTGACATCAAATTCTGTCCGTATTACAGTAAGTAGCAGTTAAATCTCTTCTATCCCATTCACTCTAGCTCCAAGTAATGTTGTTGTGTACTAGGCTGTTGCACTTTCTCTCGTTCAAAACGATACTTCGACTATATATTAAGCTGGGACTTCTTTCTTGTTCTGTAGGAGATCAGTGTGGGAATCATAGGCGACCTTGCTTGCCATGAAGGTCTCATGAAGAAAATGATCTCCACTAATGGATTGGTGGAGGCAATATTGAATCAATTGTTCTTGGACGATACTCCATGCTTGTCTGAAACATGTCGGTAATTTCCTGTGAAGAATGCTATTTTATCTTTGCTTTTTTCATACATCATTATGTGCATTCCCTTGTGTATGGCGGGGTGCATTGCCTGCTCACAAAAGTAATCTTCTTAGTGGTATATGGCTGTGGCTTCTCCCCTGCCCTCTTTTGTTGAAGCCATTGTAGAATAGGGCATATATTTGGTACAGTATCACATATCCAAAAGCCTTGCTTTGACTGAGAAGCTCCTACTTCAATGACAATTATGCCAAGTTTTTGCCTCTCTTTTCCTACCTGCTCTATTGCTTCCTGCATCGCTTATTTTAAACTCACTTCCCTAGTGAATGCAGGTTTTGTTTCTCTCTAGCTCACATAATAAATCTATACAGTTATTCATACCCTTTTTTACGTGTCATTGTCAGTCATTGTCACCTGACAGCTAATTCTATGCAGTACAATAGCTAGTTGCAATGTCTGTGAGCATCATTCACTCTTTTTATTCTACATTTTAGGTTGCTTGGCTTAGGTCTTGGAAGTCCTGAACGCATTATATGGGCCATGGCGTTGCAATCAGAGCATTTACTAAGCCGCATACTTTGGATTGCTGAAAATACATTGAACCCGCAGCTGATTGAAAAGGTAGGTAAAATCGAAAAATCTGAAGCGAGATTTGGCTAATTACCTGTAGAAAAATACTGTTTAACATACAAATATGATGGTAGTGGCTCATTACTACATCTACATTATTGTTCTTGAATATGGAAGAGAAATTTTGTTGTATCCAGTTTATGATACGGCAGTAGTTGATGGACTGATGGAATATTCAAGAAGAACCCATTTTTACGTGTTAAGCAAACTCAAGTCATTATATGTTGCTGAACAGTGAAGCAGCAGTTGGACGCTAATTATGGGTTACTTGTTTGGTCTACAATTTTTCAATTTCTATTTGCGTCCTTCCATAGAAAAAAAAACAAAGAAGAAAGTTTTCTATTTCATAGATTATCATGATTTTCATTCGGATTTAGTTGTCTTCGCATTTTTTGTGTTATTTTTGTTGATTATATGTTGGCTAAATGATATAAGCAACATTATTGTGGCCCGTCCCTATGATCTTCTCTTCTGTGATATTTCCTCTCATATCATACATGTAAATTTGTTAATATGTTTACCATTCACCTTTTCTTTCTTCCATTTTAACCAGAAGTTGTGGCCATGTTCCTCGGCACTCTCAAAAACTTGGGAATAATGCACATTTTGGTGAATCTCTTGTCTTTTGAGCTGTCCAAACTGAGTGAAAGACTTCCTGAAAGGTACACTTCTTCCCTGTTCAACCCCCCACCCCCAGGCGCCCGGGGCACACACACACACAGTTTCTAAAAAAAATGAACCAATAGTGACTATTTCTAGCATTACATGTTCAAGTACTGATGCACCTTGCTTTTTCGATAGTGAATCTCATGTATTAGATGCAGCTGCTATCATGTATTATGGGTATTTCAGAATAACAGTTATGCATCTGCTGGCATACACATAAGGTGACATAAGGTGTTTGGATGGACTTTGATCTGTTTAAATAACGATAAAGTTGAAAGAGATTTATCAATTATACCATGCAGCGCAGGTATTAGTTGAACCTCTTTTTCTGCTCTTTTTTGGTTATTGTTCTTCCAAGATGCAGTGAGATTATGAGCTCTAACCTTCCAAGAAATTATGATCTCTAAAGAGAAAGGTTACTTTATGGCTAGGGTAATTCACATGCTTCTAGTTTCAAGCTTGCTTTAAATGCAATTTCAGGTATCCTGCTCTTGAGTCAATCCTCTGTGTTATCGAAGCTATTTCTTCCACTAAGGAGTATTCCCAGGAGATAAGCTTTAACATGGAACTCTTTCAGATGGCTGTTGAGCTTGTTAAACTCCCAGATAAACTTGAGGTGTGATATTTGTGAACATCATTTAGATAATTCAACTCTCTGTTGCATTTTAGGTTGCAAAGGGCCATGTGTATTTCGAAGCATACAGAGTTTGTTCACTGTTGCTATGTGGAGTTCTCATGGCAAGTGCTGATCCAGAAAGTCAATGAGCATCAATTCTTTTCTCTATATCTCCAACATCTTTGTTAACAGTTTGCCAGCTCTTGTATCACAGCGGTAGTTCTAGTCGCAAATATACTGACTGATTTCACACATCTAGCTCTGGAATTGTCGAAAGGTGAAGACTTTTAGGTTAATTTTTAGGCTGGTTTAGAATCTCAGATTGTCTGTTGCAGCTGATGTATCAACCTATTGACAAAGTAGAGCTGACTTCTTTTTTTTCATCCAGATCCGATGGTTTTGCAGTGTCTGTTTGATCTGTTCCCTTTAACTTCAGATGATTTCGAGGCAAGGAATGCAATTTGAAGCATAGTGTCAAGAATCCTTGTTCAGGCCAAAGAGGATGACATGAATTCATCACATCTTTCCTCGTATGTTTTGGCATTGGCGAGTAAATCAGATCTGATCGAAGATGACCTTCTCGATTATCCTCTGGAAACATCTTCACAGAAGCAGGACAGTTCCAGTGTTGGCACAGGGAAATTGAACTTCAGAGATATTGCTGTATCCTTTGAGCTTGTTTTGGTGGCCATGTTCAGTTCATATATTAACACATTTACATGGCTGAAAACTAAAGAATATCGACATATGGGGATGTTTGATATGAATGCATGGTCCATATTGCCTCGATAGAGTTTACATTCTTGGGGTAGGTGCTTATCTACCCTCTCAAAAAAGGGATAGGGAGTGAGTAGAAGCGGCTAGAGAGGATGGTTAATGTTGTGATCGAGAATTTTTTAAGCCTGACTAGAATTTGGCAAATACGCAGTAGATTTGGTTGGATAAGTCAATGTCGATCATTTCCCATTATTATTGTTTCCGTAACGATTGCAAAGCTGAAACAGATTTCGAGACTTTTTGAATCAGTGGATCATGGGGAAAGACAGAGACATTATCTCCTCAGGAGGGAATCATGTTGCTGATGGTGATGTTCAGAAATTGTTGGATTGCTGTCTCCGGCATTCATCCGTAACATCCCCAGTAAGTCTACTTGTTTTCGATTGCACTGGTAGCAAAGTTTGTTGCTAATGCCTTTTGTTTTACATTTGTTGATGCCTTTATTTCCATTCTGCTAACGCCTCTCGTTCACGATGAGTTTTTTTATCCTTTTATTTGTTTTGGGTAATTTTTTTCACGATTCCTCAATCTTCTTATTTAGGTCTTGGTTCCATGGCCAGATTCCAGGTGACAGACCGCACCCGTGAAATGAGGGACTGAGTCCTCCATCGGTAACCTTTCTGATGTCTACTGATTGACGAAATCATCTTGATGGGAAAGGCTTTTTGTCAAGGTGAAGAACTGAACATGACCACCACATGGCACGAGGCGGTGATTTTCTTGGTTGCAGGCGGGATAGAAGCAGCAGACGAAGACGGTGATGTTCCTGGGGAAAACAATGCAGAGTTTTCAGTATTTAGAGGTAATCTGGTTCTCGTCTCATGTCTGATGTATGGAACAACCTTTTGAAACTCAGGCTAGCTGATTGCCTTGTAACTTTGTTCCTGAGAAACATCAAAATATCGGTTTAGTTTCCCTATTTCCCCTGTATTTTGTTGCTAATACCGTCACGGAACTGCCTAATGTTGAAAAGTTGGATGAGAAACATTCGTGACCGTGATGATTGTCCTAATCCTATTATACTAGCTCTTCAACCTCGTGATGTAATATCTCTTACAAACATGAGGACCAAAACGCATCAAAATATTTCCTTCAACGACTATGGCAAAGATTGTCACATACCAAAATGAATTTCTCATTATTCAAGCTGTGCAGATGAACTTTTTTCCATCATCTGGATTTCGAAGTAAACTCCTAATTTGTGACAAAAGAAAATGGGACAGAGCACAATCATCGTGCAACAACTTTCCGAACTCTGCAAAACTTTCACAGTTTCCTCAGCTCTGAAGTTTCGGCTCCAGCTCTTCCTCGACTGTCACCATGGAGTTCCTCAACTGTCAACGCAGGGATAGCCTGCAAAACAGATTTTAAAGTGCTTTTGGTTAATGTTTTTTATTCTTTCATAATTTCACTCAAATGATAACAAACAACCCCTAGGAGCACTTGCATTAGATTTTGTATCTTTTTTCTCTCTACTTTTCATATTTCATTATATTTTGTCAAATTTATTTATCTCATATTATAATTTTTACAATTTAACATACATCTAATAAATCTTTTTTATAATTTTTTAATTTTTATCACATCATCACTATAATTTTTCTTTTACTGGATCTTTATTTTACCTAATCTAAAGGCAAGTTCTCTAATACTCCCTCCGTTATAATATACACCTAACATTTTTTTTATTAGGTTATCTTTATTTACTTACAGTCTTTTCAATGTTTTTTAATTTTAGTAAACTTTTCACATAAAAATATCAAAATAATCATCATTTGTTATAATATATCCATTATCTCTTTTCACGATTGTTACGATAAACTCCATTATCACTAAAGAAACACTCTCTCTGTTTTATAATAGTTGAAACGTTACGCAATAACTTTACTATTTATTACGTATTTCGATGCGTTATTTTTTACTAGTAAATGATATGATACGAATGTCATTTTGGCCCAAGATTGTACTTCATGGCATATACAGATATAGTATGTTTGATATTTTACGATAAATTTATAAAAAATATTGTTTGCTCGTTTCACAGATCATTCGTAATGTCATCGTCTTTTTTGTTTGTGTGGACAAAGAATGTAACCTTTTGAAACGAAAAAAATATTTTTTTTATCAAATTCTATAAAATTTAATATATATATAAAATTATATATCGGATCAAATCATTTTATCTGAATTTAACTGGGACGGAGGCCGTTGGGAGAAATTACTTCTACCGTTGGGACCTACTTAGTTGTGTTAATGTTTCCTGTTCGCTGTCTAATACTGCCGACTTCCTGAGAGGCCCAAGTGGAATCAAAGTACTTGATTGAACACTCATGGCACAGATCGTTGCAAACAAAAAAGAATAACTCATTATTCGAGCTATGCAGATTCGGTGTACATTTCTGTTCAGTGGAAAGAAGAACACTAAAGATAGCACAGTCACCATGCAACAACCATTCGAACTCTGCAAAACTTCACAATTTCCCCTTCTCGAAGATTCAACTCCAGCTCTCCCGCAACCGTCACCGTGACGTTCCTCCACTGTCGATGGAAGACTCGTGGTTGTCTGAGTCATCGATCACCGCCGTAGTTCTATCCTGTCTGACATTCGAAGTATATCTGAAAAAATCCTGTCTCCTCCCAACTCTTCCCCGCTCACTCCAGCAGCCACCTTCATCACATCCTCGATCAACTTCACATTGACCAGGATGTCGACATGGGCCCCGCTCTCAGCACCCCTGCCCTCGAGGAGACTCGAGGGCGGCTTGTGTCGATACTCTCTAACATATGTCGCCATTCCCGAAGGATTGAACCGGGTTTTACCTTTCCACCCTTTGGCACACATGAACCCGGCGCTAATTACAGGAACGCTCTCGTCTCCGTCTACAAAGTATGTCCCCTTCTTCAAGAACTCGTTGTGGGTGCCATCAGCAGCGCTGTCGATTTGGTATGGTATACTATTACACCGTTCCAATTGCGATACCTTGTAGACGTAGGATCTCTCTGTGGGTTTGCCAACACCATAGAGGCAGTACATCTCCATATCTGGTGCATTTGGTAATCTGGAAATGAAGAAACCACAGTTACTTCTCCATGATAAATTCATTCGCAAGTCAATGGAGAAGTGAAGACGAGCTTACTTGGTTTCGAGAGGATTGGGCCTGTACTTGTAATGTTCGTATCTGGGATCGTCTAAGTCGTCCGCTATCCCATGGGAGAAATGGGCCTCAGCCAGCCGCATCGTTTTTGGAGCCAGATGACGGAATAGGTCGACAACAGTCTCAGCCGTGTAGGCTTTGTTCCGGCCAACATCCCTGATGATTTCTCTACTCAGTTCATCATACTCTGTCCAGGTATCCCCACAAGGTGTCTGAGGCTTGACTTGAGAATGTCCGGGTGAAAATCCCTGCTTCACGATTAAAAATCAGGCCGTCTCAATGAGAAAACTTAACAGGAACAATTAATGATCGACGTAAGAGAAACAAGCAGCTGGAATGACCTGAAGCCACCACAGGATACCTCAAAACTAACTTAGGAAGCTGAGAAGAAGGCCGCTCAGCCACTGCCACTCCAAAGGAGATCATTCTTCCATATTTGGCTCTCTCTTTCAGCTGAAAACCTTTCTCCGCTTCACTATTATTGGCCTTGCTCTCTATCAGAGTAAATTGAGAGCGTTTCGTCATGAAATCACACTCGTGCTTCTCTTCTGGTGACCAATCCAAGTCGCCCCAGATAGTCTCGCCTCCTTTTGGCAACAATGAGATAACAGAATCCCATGTCTGAAACATTCTCATCACGTGTTCGAATGTTTGAAGCCTCACAATATCCGAGTCAAAGACACCGGGAGCCACTGATCTGAAAATGAGACATAAAGATTACATCTTGGTAAATTATCGGTAATGAGATAATCTTCATATTCTATCTTTTCATAGTGTTAATCTGAACTACTTCGTAGTACATCGACCACTGGGCTTTCCATAGATCGGAACAATCCAGACATCAAATAAAGAAATGAAGTGGATAACAAGAAATGACGTCAAACTGACCTGAGGTATGCTACATCTTTAGCCTCAGCAGACAGCATATTGCTCACAGTCTTTGGAACTCCAAGGAATCCAGGGCCAATGTTTATGACCGCTTTTATGTGCTTAGCGCACCACCCTGTACCGCCGCCACCTCCTATAGGGGAGGTGATTCAACCCATTTGAGGAAGTGGAGAAAATAGCTTACCCCCATGGAATGAGGCACCGCGACGACTTTATTGTTGCTGTTGCTGATATACATAAGCTCTATTTTGCTCTTCAACCTGCTCAGCGAATTATCCCTCACCTAGTCAATCCCAGTAGCAAACAGGAAGGAGATACGAGTTAGCCCTTTACTATCTGCTCGCTCATAGTATGAGGACGACGAAAAAAATGATGTTATGCGCACTAGGTTGATGAACAGAAATACATCAACCACTTGAGGAATCTAACTCGAACCAATTCTGGAAAGAAAGCCTCCAATCATAAGCCACCATATGCATATTTTTCTCTTCGTAGCCAATTTTCGCCAAATTTTCAATCAGCACAGCCCAAACAAAGTACCCAGGAGCAAAATAATCAGCAGCAACTAGTCCAGGGACTGCTCGGACGCGAATTCCAGGCGGGTCAAGCCCTGTTTCGTTATCTAAAGACAGGTGTTCCAACCAGCACCTAGGCCTAAAATCACAGCATTCAAATAAGTCACATATATCATCTAAAACATCCAATCATGCCCTAAATAACAATGCAATATACGGATTGAATTGCTACCCGGTACTGACTTACTAATTTGATTTTCGCAACCGCAACTTAAGAAACTATCCATGCAAATGTAGCTAAACAAAGGAAATATCACTATGCAGATTTTCCTCTCTTGGACTGCACACGTACCAGAAACTTGAGAGTTTAGACCCTAACTAAACTTATCTAATCTAATATGATTACATTTGAACTAACTGTAGCTCCTCAAAACTCTTGTCGAAGGAACAATTATAACAAACGTTGTAGCTATTTTAAGAACGAACAATTATAACAAAAGTTGTAGCTATATTTTGGGACAGACACTATAAAAAAGTGCTTATACCTCTTGAAGATCTCAGCAAAGCTACCACCCCATAATCTCTTCCTAAAAAGCCCCTGAGCACAGGGCCTCCCTTCCCAAAGCTCAAGTCCACCAGTGACAATCCCAGGAACCAAAACCACAGGGTGAAGAGCTCTCACCCCTTCACCTCTCAGCCTCTCACCAGGTGATCCACTCACTTGGACTCCAATCAACCCATTAGGGATCCATTGGTACACCAACAACAGCACCCACCAGGTTGTGCATAGATACCCTATTAGCCAACAACAGGTGTCCATGCACCGCCATCGCCGCGGCGCCCTTTTCCGCAATTTCACCTTATCAGTAGCACCATTGCCATTGATCTTCACAGCATTTGGAGATTGAGATGATCTAGAGGGGATTGATGATGATGGGTCTAGGTAGAGTAGTTTTCTCAAGCGGAGAATTGAACCCATTTCTTCTTTTTGTGCAAATTTGCTAGAAAATCAATCAAAATTTGATCTTGGGATTCCAAAATATCAGCATCAATGATCAAACCCAATACTCAGAACCCAAAGATTGATACATAAAACGAGATTGAATGTCTATACCTATATGATATTTAAATAATTAAAAAGGGAGGGTTTGGTGTGAAATTTTTTCAAATTTGGACAAAATCTCAACCCAAAAAGGCAACAAAAACACATACACACATACTATATGCCCAAACAAGCTACAATTTGCAACTAGAAAATGGGTTGTTTCGATTAAAAAAACCCATCAAGGGTCAGTCATTTTAGCAAAAGGGTTCAATAAAACAGTAACATTCACACACATAAATCAGTGTTCAATTCCAACTAAAAAAACCCTACAAACAGAGTAGAAGGCGAGAACACGTGGAGAGGTAGAATGAAGGAGAATGGTCTCGGTGTCTCAAAAAGGCATAAAGCGACGGAGAAATCGCGGCATGTTTCTGGGCAAACAAAACGACGAAAAGGGTACTCTCTCGATCAAAGAGACGGGAAAAAACAATAATATTAAAAATAATTTAGAGATTATATAAGAGATAAAATAACGATTCAGATTAAATCAATTGAAATAAAAAATTGAAATTAAATTATTCTATTTTAATTTTAATTATTCATCTATATATTTAAATCTATCATCACTTATATAAGATGTCAAAACATCCACTTTCTTTTTCCCGGTAAAAGAACACGGTGAATTTGGCAGTGTTTTTTGTGTTTCCGGTTTTTCTTTCTTTCTTTCTTTTTGCTCTGATGTTTATCAGTGTTGGCATGTTTGGTGATTGTGTGGTGAAGGGGATGATGCAGGGATTTGGGCGTAGAAGGGCTCGTGGGTTGCTGCCATTGGAGGAGATAGAAAGCAGAGGACAGTTGTTTTGTGCAAGGAGGAAAGGCGTGGAGGTCCTCTGGGGTTTTGCGGGAGGGGTCTCGGACATGTTCAGCATCCAAAAAAATTCATAAACTGATGCCGAATTGATTAATAAAATTTTATGGAGATAAATTTTGATTTATATTATATTATAAAATAGTTAAATATTATTTTATATGTTTAATAGTGACATATTATGAGATGAACGAAAAAGACGAAACAACATATATTTTTAAATCATATGATGTCATAATTAAGACTTAAAATGATACATTCAAGATAACTCCATTCACAAAAATTTTTTGACCAAAAAAATCTCACAACATGCAATATGTTTTGGATGTATCAAAATGAAACTTTGAAATATATATATATACAGAGAGAGAGAGAGGGATTTGGTGTTTAAGGCTTCAAAAGCCAATGGATGATGTTGCATGATGAAGTAGCTAGCATTCTTTTGTAGGCTGTTGGATATCATTGCAGGTTTTTCATCATTATCAACTGGATCAAAACTCCACACTCACTTTCGGCTTGCTGCTTACCGAAGAAGTCTAAAGACCCTTGAATAAGAGAAGACAAGAAAACTTTGATTACAATTCAGATGAAGATTACTCATTCTCACCTCAACGTAATTATCTAAGGTCACTAACAAATATCGAATCTTTAATCATATAATCATTCGTTTGTGTTTGACTAACTCTTATTTATAATTAACAGCCATGCTAAACAGATTGTGCAGAATGAAGAAGCAGGCTAGATTACAGGCCCGCAATGGTGACGAAACCAAGCTCGTTTGCCGACTTGGGCTACCTTTTTGGGCCCATCCATGCAACCGTATTAATGTGCGCACAAGCCCGTTGCTTGACCTTTTTTGAAAGACATTTTGTCCTTGTTAAAATCCATACTAGAGAATTCAGAAACCATATATGATCCCTCTCTCTCTCTTTTATAATCAGAAACCATGTGATCTTTCCAAATCATTATTCCACGACTCTATGTCAAATCGGGAGATCAATGAGAGAAAGAGATATAAAAAACATATGGTCAGTGATGGACAACTTTTTCCTGTATAAACATCTCCTTAGTTAGGACAACCATTAGACTACCAGGTATAACCAAATAATGTTCCTATGTACTCAAGTATATTGGAAAGAATTCAAGATGTCAGTATAAAAACACTAAACTCCAATATACACGCACAAGGTCAATAGGATAAAGCGGAGGTGTGGCGGTGCCTTGTAAGATGATGAAACCAGCTCATAGCTTGACTCCATACACTAAGAATCGAATTATTTCCAGCCTGGCTGCTCTCCAACGCCAATTTACTGGCATCAAACAAGCAATACGTACTCTACCGCCAAGTTGAAACCTCTTCATTATTGAGAAAGCTATCAATACTGTCTCAATCAAAATATTAAACCATTTAAATCATCGTTAATATTACACGAAAAATTGACATAAACCTTCACCGTATGATAATGGGATGATGATCCATGAATGATGAAGGGTAGGCCGGAGCCAGTAAATTATGTGGGGGAAGAAAACGGGTCCACCTCGCTTTGAATGGATTGTTGTAAAGAACTTTGAAAATGAGAGTCATATCACACACATTGCTGGACATGTGACGTCATGTATTTCGCTTTCGAATAGCTACATCGACCAGACAAAATTAAAATTATAAAAAGTTGAATTGAATTTCGATCGTCTGCGCTCCACCGTCACTCGTTGAACAGCGGATATCATACGTCTCTTTCTCTCTTCGCGGATGGTGGCTCTCTTCATCAGTCGCCCTCTGAATTATTCGTTTTCTATTATTTTGACATCTTAAAATATTTTAAAAATTTTATATTATTTTTTTATATGGAAAATTTTATACGATGAAAAATTATTTTTCTCTATTTTTTATATAACTAAAAATTAAAATTAAAATTAAATATTATTATAGAAGACACGAGGAGTATACGTGTGATGGAGAATAGATCCCATGTTTCGCTTTTAAAGCTGTTGTCCATCCTTTTAAAAGCAAGGCATCATTTCCAAACTTTAAAAAAAAAAAAAACCGAAGTCATATGTGCCAGTCAAGAAGGATTACAAGATACAGTACTTGTCTCCTAATACTTCAATACGATGCATGGAAGTTGTATCCTCTCTATTTGAAAATCTAATGCCACCGGTGTTATTTTGGATGGCTTTTTCTTTTTATATTTAAAAAATCTGAATTTTTTTTAAATCTTCATTCAAAAAATATCACTCTTAAAAAAAATAAATTAAAACAAACTCATAAAATATTATATCTATAAAAAACTCAATCAAAAAATAACTTTTAAATCATCAAACAAATTTGAATCATTAGATCGAAAATTCAACGGTTTAGATTACAACTGCATACAATAGAGCACACACGATAACCGTGGATCCTACTCCCAGTATATGATAGGTCTGTACATCGTATTTTCATTGAAAATCTATTGCATATCAGGAGCAATATATTTTATACGTGTTGGTTGCTCTATACCATTAACCACGCGTCGTAATATAAAAATTTATATATGTGTTCAATTTCTCTATGATTTAGAAAAAAATAGTTTTAATTATAACAAACATATTGATGCAATCGATAAAAAAAAATCAAATATATGATAAAAAAGACAATATTTTTTCTATCCTTATTAAAAATGTATCAATTCCAACATACACTATCCAACCCGTTTAAGAAAATTATTATCATATCAAATAACGTTACGTTGAATCTTACAATATGAAAATAGTACGACTCTTGATTTTTATGTTCCAAAATTTTCCATTTTT